>QVRM01002451.1:0-68454 GCA_003439945.1 Dermanyssus gallinae | reverse complement strand
ACAGCAGCATATACGATAGCTTGGGTTGGCAAAATAATTAACAATATAAGTAGAAGAGTCTCTAACGTGCTAACAAAGCGTATAAAAATGTTTCAGTTATTAGAAAGTGGAAAGAAAATATATCTTATAACACTGGTAATCATTTTTGCATTCTGCCCAAAGGGTGAACAGTGCTTCACTGTGAGAGAGATTTCTTCTCTTATTCTTCTCTATAATAGAGGATATATGTATATATATATATATATATATTCTCTATAATGAGGATAGTATATATGTATATATATATATATATATATATATATCTCTATAATAGAGGATATGTATATATGTATATATAATATATATCTATATATATATATATATATATTATATATATATATATATATTCTCTATAATAGAGGATATGTATATGTATATGTTTTCTTTTTACAGTAATTTGGCTTCCGTTGTAAATGTAATACGAGCTTAGGTCTAACTCATTCCAAACATATATAACTAAAACACGGACTCCAATCAAATAGTTGCTGGCATCTTCGTCCATGTTGAAAACGTTTTTGAGTCAGTAGATAAGAACATTCTCATCAATGTGCTCACAAAACTAAAATTTCCTGAAGAACTTATATAATTAGTTACTTAAGCAACAGGGTACAAATCATCAGAAAAATAATTTTGTGCAGTCCGTGTTATGTAGACTATATCGATGATTATGAGGCGTTACTAACTGAATTGTGCCGTAATGGACTGAGTTCAGTTACCAGAGCTGCGTGGATTTTTTTTTTCCTCGCAGCTCTGGTATTTCTGCAGCTCTTAATGTCTTGGAAACGCAGTGTTTCACACAACCACAACCGGGCATTCCACACCAGTCACCATATATTACTCTACTGTTGTACGGACTGCGACAGTTTAATCACCAGTAATTGCCGTAAAATTCGCGTTTGAGTGCTGTAAACCCCCAAGTGTGAAGATCCAGAATTATCAGTTCATTTTATTACTTTCCCAACACACTTCAACCGGTTATCGACTCCCAGAGGAGGAGCGTATTACATAATCGGCACCGAGCGACGCCAGCCGCTGCAGCATATCGGCTAGGGGGCGGTTTAAACTTTGATAGTCCCGGCTTCAAACTGTGACGTTGTCTATATTCTTTAGGCGACGTTTACTACCCCCGACGTGTCGCGCGTCAGCCGCAGCGTCGTTTATGTATGCACTTATTCTAGACATCCCGCCGAAAAGCTTAATTACTCCGCAACCACAGCTCGCATAAGCCATACGTATGAAACGCGCGTTTGCCTGGATGTGTTAGTTATGATTGCTGTGAGTGGTCGTACAGTAATGATTGTGAGGTATTTTGTGTGAAAGCTAATAAATAACTTAATTTTTTGCATATTTTGTGCTGCAATGTCGGGTAAAGACCAGTGTCACAACTTGTAGAAATTTCACTCTAACTCGAAACAAGACCTCTCAGAGAATTCCCATTGAAAAAAAAATTACAAGCTCTACAATTTTAATATCGGTCTTCAAACTGTCTTGGGACATATAAATATGTATATATATATATATATAATATATATATATATATATATATATAGAGAGAGAGAGAGAGAGAGAGAGAGAATAAATATTGATCTTAGGGGGCACAATAGTGCTTAGGGCCTAGTTCTGGAGAGATTAAGATCAGAGCACATAAAGACAAGCACCATATTCTCGACCACAATCTAGAAATATTGTGACGAATTTAGAGACAACGTAGCGACAGAACAGCCAACTTGCTACGCCGTCGGGGCCAGTAAGTCGACTGAGCATTCAATCGAACGTGCACCGCCACGACTAAAGAAACCGTCACCAGTCACAGCATTAAGACTGCTACAATGCACGCCCTGATACTGCCGATATGACCGATGCTGATACCGATCAATCAACGAAGAGAAAGACAAATGAAACGTTCGAGATGTCGAATGTCCGAGGAGATTCGATTTCTCGGATCGGCAGTGCGTCTCTTTGAGTTGAAGAATGCGCTAGGAACCAATGTTGAGTTGCCGTCTCTTTAGCTGAAAAAACCTCGGCAAAATGTGGGGCCTGTGTTTCACTTAGAAGTAAAATATAGCGTACTATACGAACGCCTTGAGTGACTAAATAGACCGAAGAAGCATGGCGTAAAATCCATCACTTGCATGGCTGCGCTACGCACTAGACGTACGTCAACGGCGGGAATAAGTCTACCATAGATACCCCCGCAGTTTACCCGCACTAGATACAGAATCATTCCATATGCCTCGCGGTTACTACAATCAAAAGAGAGAAATACTTACACTCCCGCAGTTTACCCGCACTAGATACAGAGTCATTCTATATGCCTCGCGCACACTAAACCTGGGGCGGGTCAACGGCGGGAATAAGTCTACCATAGATACCCCCGCAGTTTACCCGCACTAGATACAGAATCATTCCATATGCCTCGCGGTTACTACAATCAAAAGAGAGAAATACTTACACTCCCGCAGTTTACCCGCACTAGATACAGAATCATTCCATATGCCTCGCGCACACTAAACCTGGGGCGGGTCAACGGCGGGAATAAGTCTACCATAGATACCCCCGCAGTTTACCCGCACTAGATACAGAATCATTCCTCCTACGAGTTAGAGTAATTTCACTCTAACTCCGAAACAAGCCTTCTCAGAGACTATGTCCATTGAAAAAAAAATTACGAGCTCTACAATTTTAATATCGATCTTTAAACTGTCTTGGGGCATATAAATATATATATAGAGAGAAATGAAACGTTCGAGATGTCGAATGTCCGAGGAGATTCGATTTCTCAGATCGGCAGTGCGTCTCTTTGAGTTGAGGAATGAGCTAGAAACCAATGTTGAGTTGCCGTCTCTTTAGCTGAAAAACCTCGGCAAAATGTGGGGCCCTGTGTTTCACTTATAAGTAAAATATAGCGTACTATACGAACGCCTTGAGTGACTAAATAGACCGAAGAAGCATGGCGTAAAATCCATCACTTGCATGGCTGCGCTACGCACTAGACGCACTAGTGTTATCGTTCATCGTTGCCAAGTTCTTCGCCTGTCTCGCTGAGTCTACACTCCCCAAGTTAACTTAGCGTAAGAAGCATCGTTACAAAAAGATTCAGTTAGCGTCGGCGGTGTGTCAAGGTGTCTCTGGTCGTAAGGTAGACACACGACTGTCGGAGCTAGGCGCCCGTGCTGGCGAACGTGCAGTAGAGCGAGAGTAGATACGAGTAGTTATTTTTTTAGTTACGAAAAACGTCCCGAAGATTCGATAGAGATGTTTACCTGGTTGGACCGAGGTGGACCTACCGCATTCGGGAACAACCTATGAGAGACAATACATACAGCTGACACAGAAGAGCAGTAGAGTGCAGTGTCGCGCCACTGGTCGAGCAACTATTGCAAAATAATAATAATAATAATAATAATAATAATAATAATAATATAATAATAATAATATAATAATAATAATAATAATAATAATAATAATAGCGTGTGCTTCAAGAGCTGTTACGAGTGATCTGATGGAGTAGGTCATTTATGCGTGCACTTAATCTCGAAATGCTCTCCGGAAAACCTTATTTTCTTCTCAACCACAGACCAGATCGACATAGATTTTGTAGCCAAAATGATCGTCATGAAATGCGCATTTGTAAGCATATGTTAGTTTTAAGCAGTTGTGAATGATCATAGGGTTGCGATTTTGAGTTATTAAAATCGAGAGATATTAATATAACTTCAAATGTTTGCGAATTATTTTCTAAACGACCATGTCGCATCTTATAGCCGGCTTTGTTTAGAGGAATTACAATTTTCTCACGAACACTGCGGTATGCCTAGAAACATGACTTCTTCGGAAGCGTGCTACAGTAAAAAAATATTTGCTTGAACAAGCTCTACAGTTTCTTATATCACTTTTGAAAAATTGTCAAGCCACCCTATATATATATGTTACAGTGGTGTGGACATTTGTTAATTATATACATTTTAAGCTCATTGATGTAATATTGAATATAAGTAGATTTGCCGTTATAGATAAATGTTCGTATATGTAATATATATATATATATATATATATATATATATATATATATATATATATATATGTATATTGTGGCGAAGTTTCCCCTTCCACTGGCGATGATCCAACCACGCGCTACACTATATACGCATCATAGTGCAATTCAAATCTGTCCTAACCGACCACGTCCAACGGCCACAGCGTCCGCGCCAAACCTCATCGTACCGAGCGTCCACCAGCCAATACATGTCTCAACAAGCCAGCGGAGGACGGCTACAATCTTTCGCGCCGAAACTAGAGTCTACATCCCCGGTTTACTCAGCGTAACAAACATCGTTCATGGCTGCGCTTCAACTGAACGTTAAATTAAAACAAAATTCATCATCATAGAGTCATCTTTCAATAAAGGTTCCTTATATAACTGATATTGCAGGTATCTCTGAGGCAAAATGTATTCGTAAAAACTACACCCGAAAATTAAGCACAAATTATTTTTAATATCTCTTCCATCTACCTGAATATTTTGCTTTTGCCCCTTGTGACGTTTTCTACTTTCAAAGTTTGACTAAACTAAGCTGACATTGGTAAGCAGCGCTGGATCCCCGTTTAGAAAAGAGAGATAACCCAAGCACAACTGGGATTATGAAGTTCTCGCCGTTGCCGAGGTGCGTGTTACAAAAACTAGCCATCCTACGAATCACACTACATGGTAATTTAATAAGTGTCTTCACTTAACACATACAGATGAGTTTAATATAGTCGAGTGCGCGCTTCAAACTAAGTATGTGAGAAGTTCTTAACATGCCGGTGATGTTATACGACGTCTGGAGCGGACCTGAAAAACAGATCCGACTCAGAATAAGCAAGTGTAAAACAAATGCTCCCAGGGTCGGTTTTATGATGGTTGAGCTTTTTTTTTTAACATTATCTAGCGAAGTATGAAGGATCCAGACGAAATTATACTGTAAAATGACCGGAGAGCACTTGGGCTTTGGGTGTAGAGGGATTATACATAAACCCTTCTTGATTAGTAAGATCAGGACGTTTCTTCAAAATGCCGTATTCTCAAATTCTTAAACTTACATATTTAGAAGTGCGTCCATAGCTAGATACAAAAGCTAATAGTTTATGTACCTAGTTCCTGTCAAGTTTTTTTAATGCTGCGAAACACTTGTTCATACGTAGACATAATAACTAAGGACAAAGCTATCCGTTTGCAATACTTAAAAAAACGAAAATAAATACGAGAAACCGGAAAGTTTAGACCGCAGCACAAGGTTTACCAGCTTAAGCTATTCAGCGTTTGTAAGTAACACATTTAGGCCCTAGCACAAACCAACACGTTTACCTACATGTTCCCATGTTTGAATTTCTGTCTCACCTTTTATTAGGCAAGTTGTTGTCAAGGTAGAGTGTAATTTATCAGAACAGGTATTCTATCTGTCTAGGGTGCCGCAGAGCCTTTGCCTAGATCCATCATCACACATAGTATTTTCCTGACTTCGGATAAGAGTTACAATTTCGTTGTTGCACTAAGCAAAGCGCTGAAAAAATCTTAAGTTTAGAAGTCGTTATCCCTTGCAACCAAGATGTCTAGAAACAGATACATTGCGTTTCACTGAACGTTGTGCAATAGGTGTTATTATTGTCACAGACTCCGCACCGACGGTCAAGACGGCACTACCCTGTGCCGCGCTTTAGCAATTTCATTATGAGAGCTTTTATCTTAGAGTACGTTGAAAACTTTTTTATGCTATACTACACTCTTATTAAACCTCTTTGTGTACATGTATAGACCCCATTCTGTTGCAACGATATTTTGCTTTAGAGACTCCAGAATTGGTTTGTACGAAGAGTTGTCAAGCCGTGCAATGCTGCAAACTATCAAAATCCTGTCTGTTTTGTTGTCTGACCTAATACTCCACGGAGTGGCGGCTTTATCGAGTCAACCAACAAAATTGCGGAACAAGATGTAGTGAAACACACCTTCGCATGACAAACGCCCCAGTCACACAATTCGCCCGTTTGAGAACCCCTTCTTTAAACAAGGTGTGTTGTATTATAATAACACTAGACGATCAAATGCCCTCATGTTTTTATCAGTGTACAAAGAACATACTAGTACATATACATATACTTGTATATGTGTTACTTGGACATACTGATCAATCTCGCGATTCCCGGTTCGCCTCGCGCCTTTTGACCGTTATGTCGCGTCATCGATTTGCTAGCCAGCGACATAACAGATCTACAAAATACATTGTGTATTCTAGTTGGATACTAAAGCTCCTAATCCACGCAATGTACCCGTTAAAAACCCGAAAGAAAACCATACATGTGTGTGACTAAACCTGTTGGCAATTAATGCAGATGGTGTTTTGCTTTAACACACAGAAAGCATACATATAGCTAAGTGGTGTGAGATCACATTTGATCCATACAACCGATCACACTTCTACGCGAAGTGCGGAAGCGCCTCGGCATTTCGGGGTGTGTGTACGGATGGGCAGCACCCATTGTCTGATCGTTTTGAACGCCAATGTCGACTGTTACCAGCGCAATAATAATAATAATATTTAAATGAAACCATGAGGAATGTCGATAAAGCTATCGACTAAACTGCGCAGACTATGTTCCACACGGAAGTGCAAGTTGCACGTGGCACTTACCATCTAAATGTAGCGCAGGTCAGGGCTGTTTCAGCTGAAGGTAAAACTGCGTCAGCAGAACAGAAGCCCGCAACTTAAACGCATACGTACTGTAGATTCTAGGGCGCGGGAGTGGAGTCTCCCCTCTATTAGAGAACGGGCTATCAGTTAGAGTAGCCTGGAGTAGTCAGTCGTCGGTAACAATAAAAGAAATTCAGAAGGAAATACGAGAAACTATTCATTTATGAACACATACAATATGTGTCCCAGTTTTGCAATGACATTGTGGTCATTTCGCGTGACCTCGTATACTCAGTTCGGTATAAGAATACATTTTATTGATAAGATTGCCACTCTACAAAATAAAACTTGCAAACCAAAGTAAGAAAAGGGACATTCATAAACTAGCGTATGCTCTCGGTTGTATTGAAGTCATCATTTTGCACTATATGATGTGGGCGTTCTGGCTTTTCTCTAGAACAGGGGCACGCTTTATATGTTTTTTTTACTAACTGCGCATCAGCTACAAAGAGGGCTGACATCAAATGCAAAATTACAAGAAGCCGTTTCTAAGAAAAATGTGCAAACCATACACCACACATGCTGTGGTAATTATCTTATCCATGGCAGATTGTATGCAGTAGCCACAACAATACTTATAGGAATCTAGAAACTAAGCTGTTTTAAAATCTGTATCAAATATGAGTAGAAAACACGAATTCGACGAAATATCATGTACTCGCTTAAGAAATGCTGGCTTCACCATATCCAACTGCCATACATGCAAAGTGCTAACATATTTCGACGTCTCTTTAATATTACCGAGTCGTCTGCGTAAAGCAGGACCATGATGACATGGCAGATCCTTGAGCATAATCTGGTGAGCCCTCAGAAGTGCGCTGAGTAAAGTTATCTCTCGGGGTTCAACTCCAGGCTGCCCCAGCTTCATCAAGATGATATGCGACAAGAATGCGTTATTGAAACCATACTTCAATTCAATAAAAACCGCGAACATAAACATTTTTTTTCGGTTGAATGAGAATGTGGTCTGCTTCATAGGTACATCACAGGCTGCAATAGTACAACGCCCGGTTCTGAAGCCATTCTGCTTATCTGGAAGGACAGCCAGTGCTGTCAGGATATTTGTGAAGTAATTTCATTTTTCATCGTATTGGCCGTCACGTAGAAAGGTCCGATGGGTCTCCTTTTCCTTTGGGTTACCTTTCACAAGTCATTCGTATTACTTGGCTGGCAGGATGCCCTCAAAGAGGATCTGCCCAAAAGCGACTGCCATATGGGCAGAGATGTCTCTGCAAAAGGCGTTTATTTATTTCTCACAAGATCTGGCCCGTACGCCTTCTTGTTTCAGAGAGAGCTAGTAGACAAGCGAGGGCAAGATTGACTTCTTCTAGATTTACAGGGTTCGCCAAAAGCCTCAGCGAAGAATCTTTTGAGAGCTTCGAGCGTATGTATTGGTTATATCGTAGCTGAGTTTAGAAAGAGATTAGTGACCTCAGCTTACCAAGAAGTACACTGGTGACCCCTTAGCAAGTAAGCCGCATGTCAGGGTTAATACGAGAGCAGGCATCGAAATTATCATGTTCGGGAGCTGGAATACCCACGTCCGATCATCAACAGTTCCCAGACACCATTTATGACAGAACTGTACCGCGTGAAAACTCTTCTTTTAAACAAATTCTGGGGTCTCTGAAGCAAGGATGTCTCTGCGACAGAAAAGAACAGGTATATACGTGCCGGTAATTGCAGACCACCCCGGTTCACAGCCAAGAAGAATTAAAGACGACGACCGCCATCATCTCCGTCGCTGCCTTCATGACTTTGCGTCTTTACTCTCCCAAACACTAGTTAAGTGGCTCCGTTACAGGAACATGTAGCCTAAAATTTGCTTGAGGCTGCCACACCTTGTCTAAACCCACTTTGGTCTTAGAATATTTAGCATAAACGAGCGCACTCCCGTATCGACGGACAGCCTTGTTCATTTTCGACCCCTCCGTAGAGAGCTACCCGTGCCAAACTCACACTGTCTTCGATACGTGCACCGTGAATGACGTTCCCATATCGTAATTCCGAAGACCCAGATATATTAATTAAGTTAACAAACTCTAACGACCCCTCACAGCAACGAACAACGTCGCTTGCAACCAAACGTACTCCGCTACAAGACTTACAAATGGCGTCTTTACATGTATACAAAGTAAGAGCTTAATAAGAGCGCAGTATAGTTTAACGTTTTTAACGTTCTATATGATCGAAGCTCTCGTAGTATAATTGTTAAGGCAGTGCCGTCTTGGCCATGCGTCCGGATCCTTGAACCTGCAAAAATAACACCTAATTGCTTGTTGTAAGTGGACTAGAGGAATTGCTTAACCATGAGGCTAGTATTAAACGCAAATTGTCATTTTGTTTATTGCACAACGTTTAATGACACATAGTTAGTATTCTTCTGATGCTCTCTGTCATCTTCGTTGTAAACGGCAATAACTTGTAAACTTATGGTTTTTGGCGTTTATTTTGTAATTACGATAAAGAGAATGAAACTTTATTCTAAAGTCAACAATAAGTATTATGTGTAATCGTGGATCTAGGTAGAGGTCCTGCGGTGCCCCAGACGGATAGGATACTTGTTCTGACAAATTACACTCTACCTTGACCACAACTTACGCATTAGATAAAAGGTGAGACCGAAAATCCAGATAAGACAATATGTAGGGAAACGTTTTGGTCTAGCCTACGAATGGTTTGGCAAACTGCTGGCTTATATACCTAAGTCGGGCACATTGCCTCTGTTGCTAAATATCTAACATTGAGAATGCTACATATTACAAAAGAACGTTTTTGTCTAACTAATCGTGAAGGAGTTAACTGGACTTATGCTACCACCACAAACCCGGCGCTCTCCGGTCATCTTGCAGTAGAATTTCGGCTGGATCCCTAATGACAAATAGCGCATTTATCACAAATGCCGAAATCACATTTGTTCTACCCTCACCTATGCCGACTGTATTCTATTTTTAGATCCGCTCTGCTCAAGACGTTATAGGGCACCACCAGCATTTATGAACTTCTCACGCACTCAATCGCACACTCGGCTATATTAAACTCATCCGTATGTGTTAAGTGAAGGCACTCAGCATATTACCATGTAGTGTGGCTCACTTTGTTTCGTACAGATGCCTCAACGCACGTAACTGGGACGTGGAATGCAAGTCGGTGCAACATCGACGGGCCCCTGGACTTCCTGTCTCCAGTTGTACTTAGCCTACCTCACTTTCTTAACGGGGATCCAGCGCTGCTAGCCAAGGTCAGTGGTCTGAAACCTGACCCGAAACGACACAACTTCGATATTGACGTTCATGCCGTTCACACCACTTTACCGATATGTGTTGGCTACCATCAGTAAATATTCTCACTAAGCACTATTTGTGATTCGTGGGAATATTTACTTATGTAAAGATTGCCACTAAACACAAATAGTGTGATGTAATAATACTCAAAGTACAAGTTGAGTAATACGTGAGCCTTACATTTACTTTATGAACCCAGCTACTTTCGTGTATGTAACGGTGTATAGTGGTAGTGTATAGTCTAATCATCATCTGGCATATATTTTTTTTATGTCTGATTTAAATGCATATTTTCTTGTTGACAATGCTTTGGATATTCATATTTGATATACTTAGAGTTGTCTATTTAAGACAAATAGTTTAGTTACCTGCAAAGTTACTTAGCCCATCTCTACCTGAAGAAACTCTTCTACTTAAGTTTTGGGGTCCTAGCCTCAACAGACAAACAGGCACAATTAAAGATACGCGTTTCAGTACTCTTTGATATAACTTCGATCATTTTTAATTGCCTGGTAGAAATCAGCTTGCGCTTATAAGAGAAGAACGTAGGTGTCTCGGGTGCTGTCGATAAAAGAAATTTGAAACAAAAATGGGCTTTATAAACCTCAGTGTTGTCCAACGCACTTTGTTTACTCGAACGCGTCATTCTTGCCCAAAATACTCTCCATATAATTAAAGTGATTCTTCTGTTTTAGCTTTCAAACGTTGTTGGGTTGAGCAAAGCCGGTTTATTTGGAATTGGAAAACTCTAAATCTGCTTGATGCTGATATCGTTAGCGTGTAATTTCTTAATGCAATATAAGTAAAGAGGAAACAGGTTAATATTATTATTATTATTATTATTATTATTATTATTATTATTATTATTATTATTATTATTATTATTATTATTATATATTTGTACCATATATCTGGAGCACGTTTTGATGGCTTTATTTTAATAGGGTCAAAGGGGGTGCTCTTGCATTAGAATGTTCTTATTAGAAATGTATTCTGTCGTTGTCTCGTTTAGGATTACAATAATTTTATTTTTGCGTCCTTTCTGACGGTCATATGTTAAGCGGTACTCTTACAAGGAATATGCGTGCATTGTCCCGACATAGCTAAACCGTTAGTTCTTAAAGCATATGATGCCCGCAAAACAAAATATTATCTAAATGTTCAATGCAAAACAGACTGCTTGATACGACGTATTACGATCGTGGAATAATCGAATGATTATAAAGCCCCTTGACGTAATCCTCGATACGGAGTTAATTGGAACGGCGCATATAAAGCATGTCGCGCGGCGAAGATCCAGACATGCACCTGTCGCGGATAACGCAAAAAATTGGGGTAGTGTCGGGGGATAACCGAAGGCTTCCAGCTTTGGTTGCCGAATCATCGGTTTTCTATACACCGCCTGTTTGGGCGCACATGACGCTGCGGACGATGAGAACTAGGGGAGCACTAAGATCCACCCAACGGACACTAGCAATCGGGATTAGCCGGGCGTACCTGACGGTCCTGACCTGTTGGTTCTAGCTAAGATGTTACAATGGAACTTGTTAGAAGAAGATGCGAATACGTGGACCTTACCAGGGCCAGAAGCGTCACGAGGCCCACGGACACATATTGCTCTGCGCTGCAAGTCTCTCTGGGACGTGAAATGTAATACGGCCGTGTGAGGTCGCCCAATTGGAGAGGTGGTTAACTACATCATGGGCTCGGCGGAAGCATGGTTATCAACCTTCTTACATTCTCGAAGGTATCCTGATCATAAAAACGTAAGTAAAACGTGGAAACGCAGCATCCGTTCGTGGCACTCTTCTGAAGTGGTCTCGGCCTAGCCTAGACGAAGCGGACACGTGATTGTCACAATGCACACCTGCTAAGCCCATTGGCATAGCTACCCTTCCATAATATGTGCCCCACATGCATATTGTAATATACGAAAAATAAACTTTTATAAAAACGTAACAAACAAGTCTAGCGTAGCGTAATTAATTTAACCATATTGTTTTATTTAGTCCAGAGTTAGTGTCAGAGATTTATTCTTCTTTCTTCTGTTTAACGTATTCAACTAACCAAACATTTGATGATGATGCTGATGTTTACTTTTTGTTCCAGAGAACGGGCATGGCAGTTGATATGAGGTTGCGCGCTCAAATAAAAAACCCTTTAGAAACAGAGCCAGTGTCAAGAATATTGTTGTTTATCTTTTGGATGGAGGATGTAAGCATCCTTCTGGCTATTTTTACCACGCACAAACATTTTAAGTAGCACCTATTGATATATGATATAACGTTTATTGATACTTAATTGTAGTTTCTCATTTTTGTTACAACTTTATATAGCCACGGGCTACTGCGAAGCATATGTACAAGTTACAGTAAGATTTTATACATTATCACCGTAGTGTCTCGTATTATTGCATTTATTCATCTATTTATTGTGTACATGTTTACATAGTTATGGTTTAATCAGACGTAAGTAAGGTTAGATAGTAACTACTATAACTGCTCACAGCAAAACTGAGCGAAAAAAATACAAGCAAATGGGATAGGCGTCTAAAGTTCCTTGAACGCAAATTTAAGTGCAATACGATGGATTTTGAAGAACACGAGGTGATAACAAATAAACAGACAACCAAAGATGTGAAGAAGAAAATTGACAAAACAGCCGAAGAAAGGTGGAGAGAGGATATGGAGAGAAAGACATCCTTGCAATTGTACAGGCAACAAAAAAAGGAAAACGGCCGAAAAGATATCATTTATTCGAACTCGCAAGCGTCCGGGCTGTTCGCTGACTGTAGGGCCGGTATGCTCAACACCCGACTGCTGGCAGCCAGATACTCGGAAATTGAGAGCGTTCGGTGTAGAGTGTGTGATATAGAAGAAGAATCCATCGAACATATCGTGCTGAAGTGCGACGAGCTAGGAGGAGTGAGAACAGTGTCCCTAGCTGAGGCATTAGGTTTCGGTGATAAACCATTATGGCAAGAGATAAATGAAACCAAACGCAGGCTAGGGAAATGGCACAGATTGTAAGAAACTATGGGAAGACGCCCCGCTAAAGCAAACTATTGTATAATTAGGTAGTAATATAACCATCGTCATAATCCAATTAATATTATGAATGCACAACAGACGTGGATATTTGTTAAAATACATATAATTATACCATAGCAATAATATACAACTATATATGAAGCCAGCAGCACGCTGTGTGACATACTACACAGCGAGCGCATCTGATTCAAAAGATATTCCACAAGGAATGGTAAATAAAACTCATATATATATATATATATATATATATATATATATATATATATATATATATATATATATATATATATAGTGCGTTCTCGCAGTGTTTTTGAATTGACTAAGCGACATAAGTGTCCTAATGTCACTAAGCAACTTGTTCCACAAGGTAGCACCTAACTTACAGAGTGCAAACCTTGATTGTGTACTTGTGGCCAAGGAGACAATGAGCAAGTGAGATGCCGAGCCTCGGGTGTTTTGAGTCCTTGCAGATTCGATAAGGCCAACTAGGTTGGGATGGTGACCAAAAAGAATACGTTTTATTTCGACAACTATGGTAAACTTAATTAGGTATGATAACGGGAGCACTGAGAGTTCTTTATATTGTTCTACTAATGTTGAGACGCGATGTGGGAGACCTAAGACGAGGCGAAGTGCTCTTTTCTGAAGCAGATGAAGCGGAGTTAAATAAGACGCATAAGAAAGACCGTACACCTCCAGACCATATGTTAGGTGGCTCTGCACATACGCGTGGTACATTGCCGTGAGGCATTGGCGGGGAAGGATTTTACGAGTGCAGTATATGGCGGCTACGCCACTGACCATTTTTTTCCTCACATGCTTTGCATGCGCCTGGAGCGTCAGATGTTCGTCAAGAACAATACCCAGGAACTTCGTTTCAACTAGCATATCAAGCGTGCGGTCGCATGCAAACGCTTCAGGATTGATTCTCGTTTGGCCCCTTGGAGTTTTAAATTGAACAACTCCTGTTTTTGACCAATTAATGTAGAGGCCGTTATTTCTAAACCATAGAGATAGCCTCTCAATATCCTCACGAATCATTGCCTCAACCTGTTGGGGAGAGTCGCCCATGAATAGAGCCGTTGCGTCGTCAGCAAACAAGGTTAGTTTAGCATGATTTGGAATAGTAAAAATATCGTTAACAAAAATATTAAATAATAGCGGGCCACTGATGCTCCCTTGAGCCACTCCAATTGATATATTTTCGATACGGGAGAGGGATTGTCCAATATGGACAACTTGGCGTCTTTCAGAAATGAATGAGCGCACCCACCTTATAAAATTTTCATTCGCCCTATAAGTGGAGAGTTTTTTTAAAAGAATGTCTAGATCTACCGTATCAAAGGCCTTTTTCCGTATTTCTTCGACAAAGTGCATCACAGGCACAATCGTCGACATCTTGGGTCGAAAGCCGAACTGCCTACTATGTAGGACTTTATGTCCTTCGACAAAATCTCTGGACTGTTCAATAATGCATTTTTCAAAGACTTTCGATATGGGCGCGGGGATGTTGACAGATCTATAGTTGTCTCGGCACAGGCGGTCCCCTCCTTTGAACAATGGAACCAGACGGTATAACTTTAGGACACTGGTATATACTCCTGTTCTGATGGAGAGATTGATAATATACTCAAGAGGCGATGCGAGTGCATCCGCAGCCCTACGGAGAACTTGTGATGGAATTTGTTCGGGAGCGGTGGAGCATATTTTGACATTTTGTAGAAGGTGGTGAATTCTGTGAACGTTGACTGGCTGCAGGGAGAATTGTTTGGCAGGCGTCGGAAGGTTATCCGGAATGACGAATCTCGATGAGCACTCGCTGTCACGGGTGACACATGTCGCGTAGTAGTGGTTGAAGATGCTAGCTAGCGTAGTTTCATCAGTGACGAGTTCTCCGTTTACAAGTAGCTTCGTGCATTTTTTCTCCTGGACACCTCCAAGTACAGGTCGGATTGCCTCCCAAGGACCCCGCCGGCTATTAATTCTGTTTCTAACAATCTTGCAAATCGCTTCCATTCTACATTTGCGTGAGAGCCTTGTCACCCTGTTTCTGAGCATACGATAGGTTTTGCATTTGTTATCGAGTGTGGGGTCAGCTCTGTGTATTATGTGCGCCATTTCCTTCTCTTTAATAAGAGCATATAAATCCGGTGTCACCCAATTTTTCCGAACTGCGTTCCTCGAGCTAGTATTTTTGATCTTAGTACTATTACGCTTCACCGCCGACATAACTCTTTCTCTAAACAATTTAAATGCCTCGTTGACGTCATGTAGCCCGTGTAGGTCGTCCCACATAGACGACGACAGTTTGGCTGTTATTTGATCATAGTTAAGTTCGAATTTTGGACACTCGTTGGCTGCCGACGGTTTGGATTTTAAACTAATAAATGTGGTGAAATGGTCAGAGAAAGTAGTCGTAAGCACACCGAAGGCGATAGTTAACTTGGGTGGAACATTGCAGTAAATATGGTCTATGCATGTTTCGGTGGTGCGTTGGCCATGGACAGTGTCCGTACAAGCAACCCTGGTCGGCACACCAACCATCTCTCGAAAGTTATACGAGTGTAATAAGTCATTTAGGTCAGTCACATATGAACCGCCCCTATCTAGTAAGTCAATGTTCGCGTCGCCAAGGCAGATTGTGTTTAGCCTGTCCACTTTTGAGAGTAATTCTCCTAGTGCATACAGGAAATCCAAGGGCTTCCCCGACGGTTGCCTGTAGAATGACCCCACAACCGTGCTCTGACCATCGGCAAGCACCTCAACAAAAATACTTTAACATCGGTACTCTGCCGGGAGGATTAGTTTGAGATCGTTCCGCTCGCGTACCACATAATCATCTCTGATAAACAGCGCCACACCTCCACCCGGTCCATTACGGCAATCAACAAATTGGTTATAATTATTAATCTGGAAAGCGGCTGCCTCCTCTTGCGAGATACGAGTTTCCGACAAAGCAATAAAGGACGGAGGGCAAGGAAGCAGATGTAGTATCGTTTCAATGTCGTGAATATGAGACTTGGCACCATTAATATTGCAGTGTATTCCGTAAAAAGTCAGGTTCTATTCTAAGCTCTGTGATATTAATTGTCTGACTAGCTGTCATATAATAATAATATAATGACGACTATTTGCGACCGACAAGAGCATCGAGATTGGTGTCGGTTGTCACGTCCCGCCAGGGAGCATTGCTGTTGAGACGGATTTGTACACGGCAGTCTGACGTTCGAACATCAGAAATGTTCTTGTTGGCCTTGAGGCGACGGAGGCGGTAGTGCAGGCTTGCGTTAGCGGGTGTCAGGTGGTCATTGGCGTAGATGTTGTTGTTGCTTCCCTGGCAGCCGCCTAGAAGGCTCGACCTCGGCTTCACTTCCCGGCATCTTCGTTGCACTTCAAGTTTCTTCCATCGACAAACAAACCGCACCAGCAGCTGGGAGCGGTCGGTAATGTTTTTCCCGTTGATCATACGAGTTCGGGGGCAGCGGTGGGCGACGTCGATGTCGCGTTCATCAAGTTTCACCTCCAGTCGCTGGCAAAGTTCAATGACCGCGCGCACGTCCTCGTCCGTCTCCTTCTCTTTCGCGGGAATTCCATTAAATATCACATCCGACCGACGGTCGTACTGGTCCTTAAATGTATGTCCGGCCGATGCCGACTCCGCTAGCGCCTTTGCGCCAGCCGACATCTCCTTAACTGTGTTAACGGTCGAGCGGACCTCTTGAACAGCGGCCAATGCTTCCTCCACTGAATGAATATGATATTCCTTAGAGGTTTCTGTAGTATTCACTCTTTGTGTTAGGTCATCGACTTCTGCCTCAAGTCGCTCAACTTTACCGGTGAGGACCAACCACCCAAGCCAACTCAAACGTCAACGACCTACAGCACCGACAACTGACGACGTCAGTAAGCCAAGCAAGCATCTAATTCAACGTGCAACGTGACGACCAAGAAGGTCACTAGGCTGCGTGCTGATGACAATAGGACATCTGCACCATCGTCCACGGACCGCGCCACATCCAGAGTATCGGCATCATCATCATCACCACCAAGAACAACGTGCACCGCCGAGAGTAGTGTGTAACCCGACCGATTAACAACGTCATAGATTCGAATCAACCTTTTAACATGATTACTATACGAACGCTACGGCGTCACTGGAGCCAATAAAGACCCGAGAGAAGGATGCTAACAACGCGTTCTCCGTTCGGTAACCTTACGAGTCAGATCTTACGCGGTGTGTTGTCACTCATTGCCCTGAGTCTCTCGTGCTGTAGTCGCCGCCCGGCTGAGCTCCCATCCCCAGTGACTTAGCGTAACAACAACATCGTTACAATATAACTATTATCAATAAATAGCTTGATATCTAATTAGACTGTGAAGAACGTATTCATTTTTAAATATACAGTTTAAGTTTTTTCTTGCGTAAGCAGCGATTCGCCTTCGTGTTTATAGTTAGACGATTGCCATTTGATCCACTTGTTTCTTACTTCTATCAGTTCGTGCTGAACCCCGGTTTGGTGACTGATTTCTGGCTTGCACTCTGTCTACCATCAACTGTCTTTCTATTCGGCTGCCACTTTTGATGCCCCATTCCGTGGAATTTGTTTTTATAAAAAGACCAGAATTGAAATTAGGTTCTGCTCGCACGCATTGGAATTTGGTGCATTAAGCATGGCACAGCAAAGCGCCCGGTCGAGACCAGCTGTGCTGTCGTTTCCCTTGACCGTCTTCAACAATGGCACGTCGGCCAGCATTTACGGGAGAGGAAGATCTTGCTCGGCCAGCAGGCAAGGAGAAGCCATCATTAATTAGCACAGCTGATTTTCTCTCTGATTCTCAAGGCTTTGTTCCGGTAGTGGCACAAGCGATAAAAAAGAGTGTTCGTGTCTTGTATTGCATCTAGCATTAGCGCCGTTGAAATGTACCATAAACCTAGACTATTATTCCGTTCAGTGCGGCAACTTATCATTACTGATAGCTCATATTCCTTGTCTTGTCTGTTCGTCGCTAATTATGATGAATGCACTGTGCCTAACCCAACATTTTAGTCACACGGCACGGTGATAATGCCATACTTTGGTCGCATTGCTTCCGGGAGAAATTAATCGCGGATGGAGATATCGACGATCAGTTAAATGACACTACATACACTATACGCCAGCTGCCAAACCGGTTGCAATTGATGCATTAAGAACATATTGTATGATGTTGACGCCCTTGTTATATGTGGGACACGCTTTAACTAAAGCATGCGTGATGCTGAAATTCGTCATAGGAAATATATAGGGTGTAGAGATAATTTCGCATGGCGGCTGTGTTCTCGTCGCATACTCGCTGGAATGTTGTAAACTCTGGCGTTAGCTTACTGGGTGAATACATTTCTGTTGACGTTGTCTCCAAACAATTGTCGTTGTTATGCGTTTTTTTTGCAATACGTTTCAACTTTAAGATGACGCATAGTTGTAATGTGATCATCATTTGTTTATCCCCCCTTAGCAAGCTCGTAGTCTAACCAAACAGAATTGTCACAAGTCTGGATATTTTAAAGGATAATGAAAAATATTGGACTCGCCCGAATTACATTTATCAAGGTCCTCACAACCGTCTCATGCGGTGATGATATTGACTCAAAGCGTGTCCTTCCCGATTGTTTCGGTTATGTTTAATCCTTCACACAGCTCGTTTTTGTTTTTATCATCATCATTTATTAATTGCACCATATGTATGGTATGTATATATAGATCATTGTAATAAAACACATGTTTATAGATAAGTATTAAAATATCATCGAGCTAACTGCGTAAGAGAAATAGCTATCTGACATTATTAAAGAAGCTTCTGGGAACTGCTCGAACTTTCTTCATAAAGTTTTCTCTAAACTGAATAAGAGCAGCGGTTTCTGAGAGACGGAATCTAGTTACTAGATTTTCTACAAGTGGTTGAGTATGTCTGGGATTCGAACTAGCCACACGCATGCCAGGTCGCTCCGTAGAAAATGCCAGTTTTCACCTAAACATGCAATTGAGTTCAGAGTTCCTACAAGTGAAAAAGTGTCCAAAGTGACGCTGAAACCCCAGATACCAAGACCAGAGCGATTTAGGTTGGTCTGTCGTAATCCGGCCGTATTTTCCTCTGAGAGGGCAACCTGCCACACCAACAAGAAAATGGCCAGCAGCAACCAGTGTGATAAGATGAGTCAGAAGATGCAATCAACAACCAAGAAACGTGTATGTGGTAAATGTGACTTATCGATCGCTCGAGCTTCACAGAAATGTGATGTGTGCCCGCGACTGTTTCACCCACATTGTGCTGATGTAATTCCAACACTCATCGCTAAAAAGAAGGCGGAAGATGCTTCGTTCGTCTGGAAGTGTATCCTTTGTTCTGCAGCAAAAAACTCGCCTTCCTCAAGCCAACTACCCCCAACAAGACTACTGAGTCCGGAGCTGGTAAGATCGCAAAAAACAACCAAGCCGTCGGCAACACCAGCAGCGGCAACAGCTTTGTCCGGTAAACCGGTAGCTCCATCGAGCAGCAGAACCAGCGGTCCACAGCGCCATCAAACAACCGTTAAGCCATTTCAAACTGCTTCTCCTTCTCCGTCGATCTCTGGCGACAGTGGAGAAGTGGCATCAGATACCGCCTCGAACGAAAATTTGAACTCGAGCAGCAGCGACAGCGCGAGCGGCAGTTGTGTGAGCGACAGTGCTCAACGGCTGGTGGCTGGTGCGACCGTCAAGGATGGTGGTCTTGTCGGTGATATTGATATGCGTAGCATCATGCTCAGTTTGGCAGGACTGTCCGAGCAGATAAAAGCATTGCAGTTGCAGATGAGTGAGTGTCTGCAGCTCACTCATGCCGTTACTCACTTAAAACAAGAGTTTGATACGCTCAAGAGTCGAGTTGACCAAGTGGATTCCTCAATGGAGTATTATGCCAATAGTGTGGATGAGGTGGCTCGAACGGCTGAAAGGGCAGTGGTGACGGCGGAGGCTGCTCGCGGGGCAATAACATCAGCCGGAGAGGTGGCAAATTCTGCACAGAAGCAAGCGCGCTTTCTAGATCAATATGGAAGACGTTCTGATATTCTTTTCAGCGGAATACCGGCGCGAGAACGTGAAACAGACGAGCAGCTTCGGGCAACCATCATTGAACTGTGTGAAAAGATTGAGGCGCCGGTCGAGGAGAGAGACATTGACGTCGCGCACCGATGCCCGCGGATGGTAAAAGTAAATGGCAAGAACGTTACCGATCGATCCTCAGTGCTGGTCCGTTTCGTCTGCCGGTGGAAAAAAGTAGAGGTACAGCGGAGATGCCGGGAGAAAAAACCAAGATCTAACCTTCTCCCAGCTTTCTCTGCTAGTAACAACTCTATCTACGCTAACGACCATCTTACGCCCGAAAATGCCAACGTCTATTACCAGCTACGTAAGCTCAAGGGCCAGAGGAAAATATTTGATGCTCGGACTTCTGACTGTCGGTTGCAGATCAAGACAACGAGTAACTCGCCGTGGAAGGAATTTACCGCAGACATGGATCTCGCTGCGCTCGGCAGTTCAGCAAACAGATTTCCCTAATGTATCATGTGTAGTCAGACTGTAGATATATCGACGTTCCAGTGCATCTCGGATGCACTACTCTGTATACATTGTAACGTTAATGGCTTGAAAAAGCATATTCATGATGTAGAAACCATGCTATCTTGTCTACCACGGTTGCCATCGGTCCTAGCAATATCCGAAACAAGGCTACAGTCGGTAGAATGTCCGTCACTTAAGTTAACTGAATACAACTCCTACTTTAGTTGTAGAGAAGGTCGGGGGGGAGGAGTGGCACTATATGTGAGGAGTGATTATGTCGCGCGAGAACGTAATGATCTCAAATTCAGAATCTCAGACGATCTGCTCTGTGAGAGTCTGTTTCTGGAAATAGAGGGTGGCGCTGAAGGGGACACCACTATTGTAGGTGTCTTCTATAGGCAGCCGAAGGGAAACCCAGCACACTTTGTTACCTCGTTGGAGACTCTCTTGTCAAGAATCGGTAATAGGAAATCCATAATACTCGGTGACGCAAATCTCAATACAATGGCGGAGTCTGTCGAGGCACAGGAATTAATTGAAACTTTAGAACAGTTCTGCTATAAAGAAGTTGTCAATGTTCCAACCAGGGTGGCAACCACAATACGTAGAGGAACCGCATATAACACTTCCACTTGCATCGATCACATCTATACTAACGTGCAGACCTTGTCGTTACTCGCATCTGGAGCTCTCACAACTACCTTCTCGGACCACCACGCAACATTTATTTCTGTAGTCTCTAAGAGAATAGGCCGACCTGCCTCTATGACCTATAAATATAATTACGACCAAAAATTGGCAGAACTTGCAATAACTAACTGGAACGACTTATACGATATCTCGGATGTAGACGAGGCGTTTGCATGCTTTAACGAGAGAGTGATGGCGGCAGTGACTAGAGGCAAAAGAGAAATTAGGCAAAAGTTAAACAAATGTCAGCCACGTAAGCCATGGGTCACTGCCGAGCTGCTTGAAATGATAAAGAAGAAAGAGGCAGCCTATACGGCGTATCGCAGGGACCCCAACGCCAGCAGGCGTCAAGCGTATGTTAGACTGAGAAACAAAGTTGTCTCGTTTTCAAGAAAGTGCAGGCTGGATGCTAATGGGAAAATTGTTTGCAATAGAATACAGGAGAGGCGGAGCCCGTGGGAAGCCATCCAGCCAGTCATGGGAGGTGCCCAGGAAAAAAAGTGTGTCAAACTAAAGATTGATGATGAGATAGTCACAGACTGTGTACGACTTTCTAACATCCTTAATAACTATTATGCAACTTGCGTAACGGCTGACACCGAATGCTCGGCCGCTTACGAGGCACCGATGTCGATACCTGAACTGCACGAGCCATTTTCGCCTAGGCCGGTCCCTGTGGATCGAGTGCATTACCTGCTGAAAAGAGTCACAATTTGCTCGGTGGGAGAAGGTCACATACCCTCTCAAGTCTTGAGACACTGCGCTGACGTTATTGCTGACGCAGTGGCATTCATAGTTAATCTGTCGACACGCCAGGGGATCTACCCTACGGCCCTCAAATTGTATCGCGTTGTACCACTGTTTAAAGGCGGTGACAGACTAAGCAAGGAAAATTACAGGCCGGTCAGCATCCCCCCTCCAATGTCCAAGATTTTCGAAAAAGCTATATATGAACAGTTGAACGAACACTTTGAGATGTTTAATGGCCTAAGTCAGCGTCAGTTCGGTTTTCGATCCAAAATGTCGACGACTGTACCCATCATGGATTTTGTTGAAGAGGTTCGCAGAAATCTAATGTTAAAAAAGACAGTCGCCGGCGTATTTATAGATCTTAGAAAAGCATTTGATACAGTTAATGTAAATATTCTGATTAAAAAGTTAACTCGATATGGAGCAGATGATATTTTTTTGTCTTGGCTGCGGTCGTTTATGTCGAATAGGAGGCAAGTTGTTCAAGTGGGCAATGCAATCTCGGATGTAAGAAATATATCTGTTGGAGTAGCTCAGGGCAGTATAGGTGGTCCACTTCTCTTCAACATCTTTATTAACGACATATTTAGCGTAACAAAACATGCAAAGTTGACCTTGCTTGCGGACGATACCACCGCCCTATTCGTCGGGAACTCCCCAACTGAGGTAGAGGCTATGGTCCGCGAGGACCTTCAAAGGTTATCATCATGGTTCAGGAGTAACGGTCTCTATATGAATTGGAGGAAAACAGGTGTAATGCAATTTCTTTCCCCGCGGGGTTCCGTTACGATTAATCCCCTCCGTTTCCAGTGCGACGGCATAGCCCTTTCGCTTCTAAAGGAAACGAAGTTCCTAGGCGTTACGTTGGACGAAAAGCTGACCTTTGAAGCGCATGTCACACATATACGTAAGAAAATATCTGGCAGCAATGCAGCTCTATACAGAGCTCGACGAATTCTTCCCCAAAACTGTTTGATGGCGATGTATTTTGCCTACGTCCATAGTCACCTGACCTACGCTGTAGAAGTTTATGGCTTAACACAGATGCGTCTTATCAGGTCGCTTCACCGACTCCAAAAACGAGCACTGAGAACAACTCTGGACCTCTCGATGCGAGATTCAGTGCAACCGCACTACAAAAATATTAACATTTTGCCGTTCCCAGAACTTATAGAATACTGTCTCGTAGTTGAAATTAAGCGTATACTCCTTGGAGTGCATCCAAACTTATATGGTCTGGCAACATCAGCAACACCCATATCTACAAGAGGTAACGCATCAAACCTGCTTACTCTGTCACCCGCCAACTCCAACCAGTCAAAGCTATCAATCAGAAACATTGGGGCCTCCTACTGGAACAAAGTACCGGCCTCCGTTAGGCAGACAAAGTCCCTGCTCAAATTCAAATGCGATCTCAAAGAGCATTATCTTGAAACTTTGGTATCTGGTTAAAAGTGATATAAAAATACAATAATGTTGCAATATATTGTAAATAGGTGAAAATGGCATATATAAATTATACATTGTTATTCATAAAAGGGGCTCCGAACAAGCTATGTGCTTAATGGAGCTTGAAATTAATGTGTGCAATTATCTACAAGAAATGTCAATAAACAAACAGTTAAAACAGTTGAAACAGTAGAAGTCATAAGGTAAACTAGACGGTTTTTCGCATTTCGTGGCAACCCAATGGCTAGCTTGAAAAACGTAGGCTTAACCTTATCTAGTTTTTCTAGCTGTGATAGGCTGAGGTGTTCCCATATGACCTGGATGCCGTAGGCCGCCACCGAAGCAACTTTCAGGTCAAAAAGTGCTTTGAGTGTGGTCAGGGATAATTGTTGGGGCTTTTCGATTGTAAACATCGCGACTAGACTTTTTCTAGTTCGTTCGGCGATGTGTTGTCCAAAGGTTGTGCCCTTCATCGAAAAGTTAACCCCAAGGTAACAGAAGGTGTTAACGAACTCGACTGGACCAGTACCTAGTTTCACGCGATCGGACCGAGCAAGCGGTCCCCCAGGTCTAAATTTGATCGCTTTTGTTTTTTTTCGGCGTTAATCTTAAGGCCGTTGTTCTCGCAGTACCCCTCCAGGGTGCGTATGCTTCGCTGCAACTTCAACTTGTCACGACTGTACATGACGATATCGTCAGCATATAGTATGATGCCGACCGTATCGTGTTCTTTGTGAATTACTGGCGGCAGATCGCTGAGAAGGGTAGAAAAAAGCAGTGGGCTAAGATTATCACCTTGAGCATAACCTGTGGTCTGGATAACAGGCTCATGCTCACAGATCGAATCGTCAAGGATTATCGGGTTTGCTTGAAGAATGCTGGCGATTAGGGTTCGTGTCTTGGGGCCAACACCTGCATTGGCGAGCTTCTGGAGTACAATATTTCGCGGAGCAGTATCAAAAGCGGCCTTCAGATCGACAAATAAGGCATATAGAAACCTTCCCCTTGACTTATGAAGTTCCAGGCTTCTTTTCACTTCGGATAATAACTTCGTGCATGCTGTTATGACCGACTTTCCTTGACCGAATCCATGCTGTTCTTGTGGTATTATGTTACGGTGATGAAAGAATATAGAAAGGCGTTTTTGTTTTTATACCCTCTTGCAGGGTATTTCGCCTTGCTGGCGCCATTGCCTCTTGCCCTCATCATGATTTATCGAAGCCGTTTTTAGCATCCTTGTTTTCGGTTTTTACAACAGTTAAACGAGCCAGTCGAGGCACAAAACAAGTGTGACAGATTATGAGACGATATTTATTGTTCTTCTAAATGCTTCGGCTGATAGACCCTCTTAAGTTCGTCATTACTAAAGATCGGTCTTTGGCAAACCATGCTTAGTGCCCCAATGGAACTAGACGTCGATGACGACCCTACCCGCATCGCAGGTGTCCTTCGACTGGGATATTATAATTGTCAGTCTCCACTGGTTATAATATGGACCGCCCATTACCAAACCATTACCACGTTGCATCGTAAGCGTCGGGCGCCACTCAAGACTTGCTCCTGTCAACAAAACCTTCCGTCTCTTTTTGAACTCCCGAGTCTCTCCACGGCCAACAAAAAACGGCCAGATGGAATGACTTTTTTAAGCAAGATAAAATGTTAGGTTAGAATGCCACCGTCACCTACTCTTTATCTCCCCTCAAGAAAATATACTCTTATGGCCGGAGATTGCCCAGCTGAAGGATACGCGGTACACTTGCTTAATTAAATTAACTTAAGGTTAGTTTTCGTTAGCTTGCTCACTAATTGCATCCACTGGTTCTCCACATGCGTCGTCGGCACTCGCTGTAGCGTTAACAGCACAAGTAGGTCCAAAAAAGGTGTGTAGCCTTGTGAATACACAATTCACTAGCTGCTGTCGTTGCGTATTATTGTGTGATCCATTTAGGTTGCATTACAACAGCCACCGGATTGCTGTGCCAAACGCTTAACGTTCTCATCGACGGCATCAGCAACAATCGTGCGACCAACCATCAAAACGTTATCGCCACCGAGGACACGATACTCGTCAATTCAACCGACCGACGATGGCCAATCAATCAAAGCGGAGAGAACCGGTTGAACATTCAACTCGATCGACTTAAGCGAAGCCAGCAACTAACTCGCTTAACATTCCTGCTTCCGAAACAAGCGTTTGAGCGATCGTCAAACGGCATCTGGTATCGTTTGGGTGTCAGCCGTCATATATATATAGATATATATATATATATATATATATATATATATAATTCAGCACTGCCGAGTGTGCAAACGTATTGTAGATGATTAGTAAATCATCACAATATCTTCTATACAATGCAATTTGGCGTAATAAATGCAATAGCAGATTAGCTTTTACCTATCTCCAAGCCTCTAAAACTAAAACATGGGACGTCAGTCAAATAGTTGCTGGCATCTTCGTTCATGTTGAAAAAAAAATTATTCAGTAGATAACAACCTTCTCATCAAAACATTCAGAGAACTTAAATTCCCTGAAAGATGTAGTTTATATCGACGATTCAGTCTGCCACCGGCTGCCACAGCGGACGGTCGCATCTTCGCTCGCTCCCGGTCAATCGATGTTATCGCTAACAATATCGACAAAATTGACCGGGAAGCGCACATACCATCGTGCCAAGCAAGTTTGTGACCAAGTGCAACCCCATCAGCACACCGCTGCCGTCATTTCGTCGAAAATTTCGCGATTTGTGGAACCGTGCATTCATCGCAATGTATCAACATCGGCGGCGGACCGACCAACCGGTCGGATACTGCCGAGTTAGAAAACCAGTGTTTTTCAGTGTTGTACAGTGTTGTGTGTGTGTGTGGTTAGTGCCCGGTGTATCAGTGCATCATTAGATAGGCAGATTCGGCGTTTTTGGTCACCACCAAACACCAAAAACCGCCTTGTTTCTGTCTATGGCTATTGCTAATGTGTATGTATGTATCCCTAGGGATACATATATAGCATTGTAGTAGCCGCCGCTACCGCGGCCATCTTGGATAGCCGGCCAGTTGGTCACCACGTGGCCTCGTGGCAGAGAACGGCATCCAAGAGGGAGTGTGTTGTGGGAGAAGTTGACGTGCAGATTGCACATCGACAACGTGCAGGCGCGCACCCGGACCAACGTACGGGTGACGTCTGCCCCACATTCAGGTACGAGATAACGTACAGGGCGCGTAAGCTAACCTCACGTTCGCAAGCTTGTGTGCATATGAGCCGGCCAACGCGCCCAGAGTGGCGACATACATATATATATTTATATATGTGTGTAGCGTTCTGTGTTGTGAATCGGCCATAGGTTAACAGCTGCGAACGAGTAACCGGCTTGCGTGTAGTAACAAGGGTGGCCTGTACTGATCGTTTCTTGTTACACACATCCCATGATCACTGTGCACTGGTAATATTATTATATTGTGTGCTACCTATATCTCACTAGATCATAGGGGGGCGGCACTGGTATTCGTTATACGTATACTATCCGCCCTGTAGAGCAATCTACTAGCAATACAATATATTAATTAGTGCTGCTACATACATACACATACGACAACCAGACACTGTGTTGTTACATTGTGAGAGTGTACGGTTTGGCACCGTGTGGTCAGGCTTTTTATCAACTTGACCGCTGAAGAGCATCGTCAAGCACGCGTATCGGGCCACAACATCTACAACCCGATACGCTTCATCAACCACACCGTTTTTAACATCCACGGAACAATCGGATTTTATCCTGATTTTAACTTCGCTTCCACAGAAGACGAAGAGCGTGATGGACTCCCGACGGCTCACCTGTTCAATCTGCGACCGGAAGTGCAAGACTGGTGCCGGCCTCGCGGCCCACATGCGTTCCCACCGCTCACAGGTAGTCAACCAATCTCCCACCTCTCCTAGTATAATTAACCCGCTCACTCCCCCCCCCCGCCCCCAATAGTGATAATAACCCGATACACCATAGCTGCCCCGACCCCACACAACTTGGCGCGTCGCCCACAGTTAGATCCCCGCGTACAACCACATATAATAATAATAATCGGCCGAATAGAAATTCACCATCCAATAGAAATAATAATATAGCCGATTCCCACAACACCCATATTCAGGAGCCTACACCTATACCAAGCGGCTCCGGTGTCTCCTCTATTAACAATGGTTGTACCAATAGCAATAATAATAATAATAATAATAATAATAATAATAATAATAATAATAATAATAATAATAATAATAATAATGATAGCTTTAGTAATAATGATAATAGTAATAATAACGATAATAATAACGATGCTATTGATACAGAGGTTAATACCGAAGACATTAATAGTATCTCCCCAAACGCCCCTACATCCCCACGCCGGGTGCCACCCCCTCCCCCAGTCACGGTCCCTCCCCCCCCTGTAAATCAATGCCCAGTCGCCGGCTGCTTACGATCTTTTAACTCCATCGCCGGCCTCCGCATCCACATCAGACGGAACCATCCGTCTGAGTGGAATGACAACGTAAGCAGCCAACCACCTCTTAAAAAGGCGCGCTGGGACCCCCAAGACCGTGACTTTCTCGCCTACTTAGAAGTCTCCCTCCAATCGGATAATAATAACGTGACACCCGGCGAGATCATAGATCATCTACTATCTAAATTTCCCGATCGCACAGTTGAGTCGATTAAAAGCCAGCGAAACACGACGGCGTATAAGGCGAAAGTCAGTGAGCTTGCGCGCAAGCGAACTCGACAATCGTCTTCCTCTGACGAGGCTGGCGATCCTTATCCGAAAAGATTAACCGATGACCCAATGGAAACAATGTTTCCTTCCCCAAAAGACGCAATAATTGCGCATATACAAGCTCTCACAAACAACCTCCCCCCACACACATCTACTGCAGATCTCACCCATTTGACAAATATTATTTGTCGGGGTGAAACACACACAGACGCACTAAACATATTCCTAGATAAGCACCTAAACAACAAGCATACCCGGAGTACAGCGGTGACAACCCCATCCACCGATCGGGTGTTGCGATCTAAGCGACAACTACGACGGGAACACTACGCTATCACACAGAAACTATACAACAAAAACCGGTCCAAATGTGCTCAAGGCATATTGGACGGTACACGTCGCATAAACAACATAAACGACACGGATGTTGTTGAGCATTGGACCAATGCAATGACCCAACCTCCCCCACCACCACTCACTCCTAACCCCTACATTCCCAACCCTGATCTCAAATGCGTTTCAAACCCTATCTCCCTATTCGAAACGCCAATAGCACTCCGCGGATCTTCTAAAGCACTAGGCTTGGATGGGATTAAATTAGCATCCCTCCGTAAACTCCCCGAAGAAACAGTCTGCTGTCTCCTCAATATATTAATCATTAGTGACATCCCCCCCTGCCAGCAGAAGGCTCGTGTAGCGTTCATCCCTAAGGTCACAAACGCGTCCTCCCCTAGTGACCTCCGTCCCATTTCCATTAGTTCTTATCTACAACGAACGCTAAATAAAATTCTATCTAAACGTATCCAAACCTCCATGAAAATTCTCCACACCCAACGAGCCTTCATCCCCTACGATGGAACCTTTGAGAACCTTAATGTTCTCGATGGCATCATTCATGATGCCAAGTCCACGGGCCGCGAACTGAGGATCGCGTCGATCGACCTGAGAAAGGCGTTCGACTCGATCAGTCATGACGCGGTCCTGTGGCCACTTGAGAGCAGGGGGTACCCAAGGGTCTTCATCGAATATATCGAGCGCCTTTACCATTCCTCCCACACACTCCTAGAATTCGGAAAAGAATGTCGCACTATCAGGCCCACACGAGGTGTTCGTCAAGGAGATCCCTTGTCACCTCTGTTATTTTATCTAGTTCTCGACGACATTCTTCGTAAGCTTAATGAAACCAATATAGGATACCAACTTAAAGAGGGAAACCGCTTTATGGGCGTCCACTAAAAATACTCTCCAACAACTCCTAGACTTAGCATATCCATTATTAAAAATAAGAGGCCTCGAAATTAATACTGATAAGAGCTTTACCATCTCCCATATGTATGACGGACGGGAGAAGAAAAGTATCTATCAAACCTCCCCTGAATTCACCGTTGGAGAGAGGCTTTTGCCCACCAAAGGTCTAAGCGCTCGATGGAGGTACCTTGGCATTGAATTCGACAATACTGGCAGGGTCGATTCTGCCAAGACTACACTCCTAGAATTTCTTAGCAGACTAACGATAGCTCCCCTAAAACCCCAACAAAGACTAGTTATACTTAAACAATTCGCCATCCCAAAAATCCTTTATAGATTGGTCGCTGGTCCCCGGCCATCCAGAGCATTCCTAACAGAACTAGATAATGAGATCAGGCGTACGGTCAAAGTGCATTGGCTCAAGCTCGAAAACTCCGTGCCCAACGCATTTCTCTACGCGCACACTGCACATGGCGGTCTGGACATCCCCTGTCTCCGTACACTAATACCCAGACTTCGCCTCTCCCGCCTCACCAACCTACAAAAATCGCCCCACATTGGCACACAATGGTTACTGTCCTCGGATTACCACAAGGACGAACTGGCGAAAACCAGCGCCCTCTGTGTATTCGGGGACACGACCATTGAAAATGCCGCACAAGAGACCGATTACTGGTCTCAAACACTACATAACACGTTCGATGGAGCTCACCTCAAAGACGCACACAAAACCCCTTTTACACAAAACTGGGTCAAAGGTACTCCTTACCTATCTGGTAAGGAGTACATAAATCTTATTAAGATGAGGATCAACGCACTACCAACGCGTGCCAGACTCGCCAGGGGCCGCCCCGGGTACGACAAATTTTGTCGTCACGGGTGCAACGCCGTTGAAACGCTGGCCCACGTCAGCCAACTGTGCGACTATACCCATCTCTCAATCACAAAGCGCCACGACGACATTTGTGAGCGGGTCTCCCGACTACTGCGTGAAAAGGGACTGCAGGTGGACCGCGAGCGCACCTTCCGTAGACCCACCGCACCCTCCCTGAGACCATTTTTGGGCGTCTGCTACGGCGACAAACGGTCGTGTTCCGTAAGAGCTCTGTGAATATTCGCTTCGTTTTGGTGATCCTACCTCGTTTTCCCGGACAAGTTTTGTGTGAGTGCTCCTTCTCGGTCTCAAGTGCCTGGTACGGTGTGCTTTTCCCATTTTTTCCGAGTTTCTTTGTGTTTTTTAGCCGTTTTGGTGTTTCCGACCAAACGCGCTGATGGACGGCGATGCGGATGCGGACGGCGAGAGCAGCGGTTCGCGCGGGTATCCACTCGAACTGGCGTCTGCTACGCCGACATCGTCCGTTGCGCTGGCGGCGTTGTCTGCCATGGCGGTGGAGGGTTGCCGCACGATGCGGTCACGTTTAGAATTGTTGTCCGATACACCTACGCCCGACGTGCGCTGCACGTCGCCTGCGACATCGGCAACCGTCTATGGTGCAAGCGATGCTGCTGTTCGACCGATAGAACAGCCTCGCCCAGCTGACAACGACACAACGACGGCGGAGACAGTGGCTACTGAGACCGCACCAGGTGTCTCAGCTGCGCAAAAGCCTGCTGTCAAACGGGCCCGTGCTGCCTCAGACACGGAGGACTCTTCTAACAGTGCGGGGGTTTCTCGGAGCGCCGGCGATACGGCGAATGACAACGGCTTTGTGACAATTATGAACAAGAAGTCGGCTAGACGGGTGCTTAAAGCTGAAGCGGAACTCTCGCGTTTCCGTGAATCGGTTGACAGTGGCGCCGGTCCAATTTATACAGTGCGATTTCTGCCACAGGATTTGTCGGCTTTGCCGCCCGAAGCCCCCAACAAGCAGCAGCAGAGCCAGCGCCCGGAATTTTCGGCTGAACAACTGTTGAAAGTGTTCAAGGCGCTCCATGACCTTGTGCCGGCGGCAACGTTGGGAGGGGGTCCCAAAGGGATAACGGCCACGGTGCCCACTATCTCGGCCGCAAGTAAGTTGGTGTCACTCAAGGTATTAGGAGGCGTGACGGTCGTGGGTCTATGTTCCTCAATGGATCCGTTTTGGGGCGTTATCAAAGACGTCAACCCGGCCTTCTCTGACGAATGCCTTCTATCCGAGCTCGCCTCGTACGGCGCGGTAAAAATAAGGAGGGACACGAGGCCTGGGTGGAAAGATAAGCAGAACATCCGAGTGCCGTCTAGCAGGATACACGTTCTGTTCAAAAGGACACCACCTAGTAAGGTCTTTATTGTGTGGAGGGATCACGATGTAACGGTCGAAGCATCGTCGCCGATTGTTTGCTTCAATTGCCAACGTACTGGCCACACGGCAACTCGTTGCACTCGCGCCCGTGCATGCAGGAGATGTGGTGCGCACGACCATCTTGCCGCATCATGTCGAAATCGCGCTCGCTGCGTTGACTGCAGGGGCCCTCACCCTAGAGGAGACTCGTCTTGCCCCGTATTCGCGTTAGCTCGCGAGAAAAGCAAGGCCCTGCTTGGGTCGCGTATGCTCCAACATGCGCAGTTGTCGGCGCCGGCAGCCACCCTGGTCACCGCCCCGGACCCCGTACTCCCTGGACCAAGCGAATCGGCACCTGGGACCTACGCGGCGGCGGTACGCCGTTTGGTGATTCCAGTCTCTTCAGGCGTGGCCCCGGAAGCTTCGGCAGCGCCCGTCGAGGTCGTGCTCCCCCCCTTCCGGCCGATCCCTGCCCCCCGGAAATCTTTGCTCCGTTTGAAGACGCCGCCATCTACTGAAATGGAGCCCCCTAAACAAGTGGAACGAGTAATGGACGCTGCTCACCGCCCTCCCAAGCGCCGTCGCCAATTGGTTACGAGTAGATCCGTCCAGCGCGGTCGCGCCGTCCCCCGCGTTCGGTCGCGCTTGCCTAAGTCGACAGACGACTTTGACCTTGGTTGTTTGTCCAAGGCCGCATCACTGCTCGCACGTACCAACCCGAAGCTAGCCGACACGCTTCGAGGCATCGTTAACGCACTGCGTCCGCTGCTAGCTCTGGCACCGTTGCTGCAAGGTCTGGTGTCCCCCGCACCCACTTCCCAATGACGGACCCTGGCTCAGCTTCCTATCCCCCTCCCCAGAGCGCTCCAGTAGCAGATAACCCCTCTATAAGGGTTACTTGTCCCAGATGCGGCCGGGACTTCACCCGCCGCGGTCTCCCCATTCATCAAGCTAGATGCCGTTCCACGTCTGCGACTGCCGCACCGTCTCCGACTGTATCCTCCGCGCCAACACTCCCGTCGCAGCCGAGACAGCCGCTGGTCGACAGGCTCAGCATTGCGATCCAACAATCAAGGGTGATGCGCGTGGTTCTCCGGGCGGTGAGGCCTTTGGTTGCCGAGCTCTTTTGCGACGTCCTCGACCTTGTGGCGGCCAACAACGACCTCCCCTCGTGGGAGTCGCTCCTGTTATTTGCTTATGTGGTACTTCAACTGCCACTTCGCACCTTGTCGTCAATCTCTTTGGCAGCGACTGTCCGATCGAACCTCCGTGCATTTCGCGATGGCTGGCGTTTTGAGTATCGCGTAGGAGGTATTAGAAGAGCCAGAACGGACCCGTGCGACTCGCCTGAGGACTCGGCACGCCGCGTTTCGAGCAAGCTATCTGAGGGAGACGTTTCCGGGACGGCCCGACTATTATGCTCTACCGACTCATTTGCCTCGGGGGACGGAGTCCTAGCTTCGCTTGCCACCAAGCACCCACCTGCTCCGCCGCACTTGGCTTTTCCTGCCCCTCCTGACTCGATGTCGCAGCATCAAACCTCAGTCGATGACGTCTTGGGAGCTGTAGCCGGCTTTCCGGCCAGTTCGTCCGCTGGTCCTGACGGTCTCCGCCCGCGCCATCTAAAGGATTTCCTTTCCCCCGGGATCGGACCGGTGGCCGGGAGACTGGCCGCATCACTCGCCAGAGTGATGAACGTCCTGAGATGGGGCCGACTGCCGGCTGAGGTCAGGGCGATCGTGTTCGGCGCCAACCTATTCGCACTGCGCAAAAAAGACGCCTCAATTCGCCCCATTGCCTGCTCTCTTACGTTACGGAGGATCGCAGCAAAGATAGCCTGCCGCGAGGCCAAAGAACTTATTATGGAACAACTTGGCCCGCACCAGCTGGGATTTGGCATGGCGGGCGGAACGGAGACTGTCGTACATGCAGCAAGAGCCTTTATGCAATCAAGTTCCCCCGGTACGGCACTCCTGAAGTTGGATTTTCGCAATGCATTCAACACCATCCGTAGGGATCACCTCCTTCGTGCGGTTCGGGATACAGTCCCGGAACTCTTCACCTTAGTAGAACACGCGTACAAAGGGCCATCCGTCCTGTTGTTTGGCGCCGAGACGTTATTTTCGGCATCGGGCATACAGCAGGGGGACCCCTTGGGACCGGCTCTATTCAGCCTGGGGATACGTGAGCTGGTTAACTCCGTTCAAGTGCCATTCAACGCTTGGTACCTAGACGATGGCACACTTGGTGGACCGATGGTGGACTTGCTCGATGAGGTGCGCAGAGTCCTTGCTTTCGAGGCAGTCAGTGGTCTGGTGCTGAACACGGCCAAATGCGAGGTGTTCGCTCCGGGGACAGACCCAGACGATCCCTCATTGAGGGCCTTGCTCGAGCTGCTACCGGGGTGTAGAGTCGTGGCTGACCACGAAATAAACCTTCTTGGCGCACCGGTTCTGCCCTCTGCGCTGCCGGGACAGCTCGACCCCTTGATGGACAGGTTGTGGGCGATGCAGGAACGTCTACCGCTTGTTGGAGCCCACCAGGGACTCCACCTGCTTCGCTCGTCGTTCTCCGCGTGCCGCATCGTACATATTTTACGGTCCATAGACTGCTCAGGCGATTTGAACCATCTTCTCCAACCATTCGACGACCAGGTGGTGAAGGCCCTACAGACAGTGCTGAGCCTAAACTTACGACCGCGAGAGGTGCGCCAGGCGGCCCTCCCCACGTCCATGGGCGGCCTTGGTCTCCCCTCAGCTCGATCCTTGGCGGGCCCGGCCGTGGCTGCCTCGATGCATGCTACGTCGGATAATGTCCAGCGCCTGCTCCCGCCGGCGGCTTAGGCAACGTTCGAGGCGGCTCGTGACGATATAGCGACTGGATTTTAAGCTTCATCGCCTGGTCCCGATAGACTAGCCTGCCAGAGGGCCTGGGCCGAGAAGGCTCACGAAGCTTCGCTTAGTTCGCTGCTTGAAGAATGCAGGGATGACCAGGACAAGGCACGTCTTTTAGCTGTCGCTCGCCCAGGAGCAAGCGACTGGTTGCATGCACTACCCGCTGACTCACTGGGTACCCGCCTTGATGACCAATCCACCCGGATATGCGTTGGCCTTAGATTGGGGGCTGATTTGGTTGAGCCACACAGATGCTCTTGTGGCGAGCCCGTTGGGCGCCTCGCCAGACACGGCCTGTCTTGCGCTCACGCAGCGGGCCGGCGCCCAAGACACACTGCCTTCAATGAAATGCTTGCAAGATCGCTGCGGAGGGCGGGGATTCCGGGCGTCCTGGAACCACCTGGGCTTTCAAGAGACGACGGTAAGCGCCCCGACGGTATGACTTTGATACCCTTCTATAAATGTCGTTCCCTGGTGTGGGATGCGACGGTGACCGACTCTCTGACCCCTTCCCTTGTCGGTCCCGGCGCGTCCCGCCCGGGGACTGCCGTTACGCGAGCTGAGACCTCAAAGATGAGAAAGTATGCGGACCTAAGTCGGGCGCACCACTTTTCGCCATTCGCGTTCGAGACGATGGGTGGCCCTGGGCCCCTCACGGTAACATTGATCTCTCGGGTTGGCGACGCATTACGGCAGGCGACAATGGACAAGAGGGCGCACGCCTTCTTCTCCCAGCGACTGTCCCTGGAGATCCAAAGAGGAAACGCGACCTCAGTGCTCGGAACTATGAGAGACTGGATGGACCCGGACCTTCGTGCCAGGGGGCGAACAGGACTTCCTCACGGGCATGAGCGATAGAGCGACTACGGCGCGCAGAAGGAGCAACTAGGTCGACGAGCAGCAACGCCGTGAAGCATTTTATATATTCTTCTAAATTATAATGAAATAAATCTTATCAACGGTTCTGAGGCGTTACTAAATAGAATTTTACCGTAACTGAATGAGTGCAGTTCCCAGAGTTGCGTGGATAATTTCTACAGCTCTCACTGTCTTGGAAACACAGTGTTTCCAATATCCACAACCGAGCACTCCATACAAGTCGCCATATATTACCTTACTGTTATACGGACTGTGACAGTTAATTTCACGTTTGTGTGCTGTTTATGATTTTCCTGACACATTACAACCGGTTATCGGGCTCCACATAAAAGCGTATTACATATTTGGCATCGAGCGACGTGAGCCGCAGCAGCATATCGGCTAGGTGGCACTTCAAACTTTGGTAGTCCCGGATTCAAACTGTGGCGTTGTCTATTTTCTTCTTATTCACTGCGTTCGTGTGTTGTATTCTATTATTATTTATAGTCTATATCATAATAATTTATACAAAAAAAAATATTTTATTTATTGAACGTTAATTTACTTATCTCCACGAATCTTATATCGGCCGTTAAATCAACCGAACATGGCAAGGGTCGTAAAACATGAATTCTGTACTCGTCCCACGAGGTTGTCCGTAGCTCGAAAGTCGGGGCCTTCACATACGTTCAGAGAGTATGAGCCACTTACACAGACGCGAATGTATACGTCAGGATTTGTTAGATGAAGTCGTGACTACTAAACGTATGAATTGTAGTTACGTAGTCTGCCTAAGTCACGCCCAAAAGCTGGAAACGACACTATAGTATCCCTGATCGTCTAATCTCGATAATCAAATGCAATCTGGTCAGAGAACCCGTCCACTCCAAGGTGCTAACATAACAAAGAAATTATATCAAATGTAGAGAATGATGCAATCGCAATTCAGCAATAGATACACGATCTGCCGCTGAAACAGATTCAATCGAACAAGAGGCGGCGTGCGAGAGACTGCTCACAGACACTACGCACCGTAACACATTACGAAACGTACTGTAACGAGCTGTACCGTAGTGCATGTGATAGGATGGAAAACGGATTCATGTGCGGGCACACTAAATATGATTGCTACATGTCTATAGCAAAAGCCGTATCTGCCGTCGTTGTTGAGTACCATTATTTGAACTACGTTCATTTGCGCGGCAATCAACAGTCGCTGCTCTTAACTTGCGCGGCAAAGCCCAACGCGAGACGCCGCCGAGCGAGCTCAGCTGTATGAACAGTTCGTCATCGCAGCAATATAGGCTACACAGCCTTTATTGCTAACTCCATAATGCAAAGTGGCCGTGGTTTCTCCTTTTGCTATTGAGGACACGATAATTCAGGGCCACAGCAGCATATACGATAGCTTAGGGTTGGCAAAATAATTAACAAATATAAGTAGAGGAGTCTCTAACGTGCTAACAAAGCGATATAAAAATGTTTCAGTTATTAGAAAAGTGGAAAGAAAAATATATCTTATAACACTGGTAATCATTTTTGCATTCTGCCTCAAAGGGTGAACAGTGTTTCACTGTGAGAGAGATTTCTTCTCTTATTCTTCTCTATAATAGAGGATATATATGTATATATATATATATATATATATATATTCTCTATAATAGAGGATATGTATATATATCTGGTTTTTTTTACAGTAAAATTTGGCTTCCGTTGTAAATGTAATACGAGCTTAGGTCTAACCTATGTCCAAACATATATAACTAAAACACGAGACTCCAATCAAATAGTTGCTGGCATCTTCGTCAATGTTGAAAACGTTTTTGAGTCAGTAGATAAGAACATTCTCATCAAATGCTCACAAAACTAAAATTTCTTGAAGAACTTATATCATTAGTTAATACTTACTTAAGCAACAGGGTACAAATCCTCAGAAAAATAATTTTGTGCAGTCCGTGTTATGTAGACTATATCGATGATTATGAGGCGTTACTAAACTTAATTGTACCGTAATGGACTGAGTTCAGTTACCAGAGCTGCTTTGGTGTGGATTTTTTTGGACCAGAGTGGATTTTTTCCACGCAGCTCTGGTATTTCTGCAGCTCTTAATGTCTTGGAAACGCAGTGTTTCACACAACCACAACCGGGCATTCCACACCAGTCACCATATATTACTCTACTGTTGTACGGACTGCGACAGTTTAATCACCAGTAATTGCCGTAAAATTGGCGTTTGAGTCCTGTAAACCCCCAAGTGTGTGAAGATCCAGAATTATCAGTTAACATTTTATTACTTTCCCAACACACTTCAACCGGTTATCGACTCCCACAGAGGAGGAGCGTATTACATAATCGGCACTGAGCGACGTCAGCCGCTGCAGCATATCGGCTAGGGGGCGGTTTAAACTTTGATAGTCCCGGCTTCAAACTGTGACGTTGTCTATATTCTTTAGGCGACGTTTACTACCCCCGACGTGTCGCGCGTCAGCCGCAGCGTCGTTTATGTATGCACTTATTCTAGACATCCCGCCGAAAAAGCTTAATTACTCCGCAACCACAGCTCGCATAAGCCATTCGTATGAAATGCGCGTTTGCCTGGATGTGTTAGTTCTGATTGCTGTGAGTGGTCGTACAGTAATGATTTTGAGGTATTTTGTGTGAAAGCTAATAAAATAACTTGATTTTTGCATATTTTGTGCTGCAATGTCGGGTAAAGACCAGTGTCACAGCTTGTAGTAATTTCACTCTAACTCCGAAACAAGACTTCTCAGAGACTATGTTCCATTGAAAACAAAATTACGAGCTCTACAATTTTTAATATCGATCTTCAAACTGTCTTGGGACATATATATATATATATAGCGAGAGAGAGAGAGAATAAATATTGATCTTAAGGGGCACAATAGTGCTTAGGGCCTAGTTCTGGAGAGATTAAGATTAGAGCACATAAAGACAAGCATCATATTCTCGACCACAATCTAGAAATATTGTGACGAATTTAGAGACAACGTAGCGACAGAACAGCCAACTGCTACGCCGTCGGGGCCAGTAAGTCGACTGAGCATTCAATCGAACGTGCACCGCCACGACTAAAGAACCGTCACCAGTCACAGCATTAAGACTGCTAAAATGCACGCCCTGATACTGCCGATATGACCGATGCTGATACCGATCAATCAACGAAGAGAAAGACAAATGAAACGTTCGAGATGTCGAATGTCCGAGGAGATTCGATTTCTCGGATCAGCAGTGCGTTTCTTTGAGTTGAAGAATGAGCTAGGAACCAATGTTGAGTTGCCGTCTCTTTAGCTGAAAAACCTCGGCAAAATGTGGGGCCTGTGTTTCACTTAGAAGTAAAATATAGCGTACTATACGAACGCCTTGAGTGACTAAATAGACCGAAGAAGCATGGCGTAAAATCCATCACTTGCATGGCTGCGCTACGCACTAGACGTACGTCGCGTGTTATCGTTCATCGTTGCCAAGTAGTTCGCCCGTCTCGCTGAGTCTACACTCCCCAAGTTAACTTAGCGTAAGAAGCATCGTTACAAAAAGATTCAGTTAGCGTCGGGCGGTGTGTCAAGGTGTCTCTGATCGTTAAGGTAGACACACGACTGTCGAAGCTAGGCGCCCGTGCTGGCGAACGTGCAGTAGAGCGAGAGTAGATACGAGTAGTCCTTTTTAGTTACGAAAAACGTCCCGAAGATTCGATAGAAATGTTTACCTGGTTGGACCGAGGTGGATCTACCGCATTCGGGAACAACCTATGAGAGACAATACATGCAGCTGACACAGAAGGGCAGTAGAGTGCAGTGTCGCGCCACTGGTCGAGCAGCTATTGCAAAATAATAATAATAATAATAATTTGGGGAGGATTTGGGGAGGAGATATCACTTCGTACCCGTCGCCATGGAAACGATGGGCCCGATCAGCAAGAGCACAAGTATCCTCCTCAAAGACCTAGTTGTCAAAATTAGTGCTAACACGGGTGACCAGCGCGAGGGCGAGTTTCTGCGTCAGCAACTCTCGCTCGCAGTGTGTAGGGGAAACGCCGCCGCTATCATCGGCTCTATGGATTGAGGAGGGGGGGTGAGCCTACGCGGGTACACGTTTGGGTCCCACAATTGTAGGGAAATACTGAAAAATTGAATGAATAATAATAATAATAATAATAATAATAATAATAATAATAATAATAACGCCATAGTGAGAAGAGCTCTTAGAAGGGCAGGGATACCATCTACGCCCGAACCAGTAGGTCTTAATGGCAGCAGTGAGTTGGGACCTGACGGGGTCACCATCCCGCTGTGGTCGCACGGAAAATGCCTTGTATGGGATGTAACGGTATCATGCACGGCGGCGTTATCATATTTACGCCACAGCGCAGTCGAATCGGGATGGGTAGCAGAACGTGCGGATTCTGAAAAACGGAGGAAGTATCTAGAACTATCTAGAAGCTACCACTTTGCACCCATTACACTAGAGACACTCGGCCCCATCAGCACAGGTACAGCAAAACTCCTGCAAGACATCGGAAAACGAATCGAAGACGTTACGGGCGATCGACGCGAGGCCATGTTTTTGAGACAGATGATGTCTTTGGCCGTGTGTAGAGGGAACGTGGCTTCCATTATAGGCGCCATGAACTGACAGAAAGCGAACAGAGCAGGATAAACATGATTTAAACGTTCATACCTCACAATTGTATTAACTAAATAATAATATTAAAAAAAAAAAAAACAAATAATAATAATAATAATATTAATAATAATAATAATAATAATAATAATAATAATAATAATAATAATAATAATAATAATAATAATAATAATAATAATAAATAGCGTGTGCTTCAAGAGCTGTTACGAGTGATCTGATGGAGTAGGTCATTAATGCGTGCACTTAATCTCGAAATGCTCTCCGGAAAAGCCTTATTTTCTTCTCAACCACAGACCAGATCGACATAGATTTTGTAGCCAAAATGATCGTCATGAAATGCGCATTGGTAAGCATATGTTAGTTTTAAGCAGTTGTGAATGATCATAGGGTTGCGATTTTGAGTTATTAAAATCGAGAGATATTAATATAACTTTAAATGTTTGCGAATTATTTTCTAAACGACCATGTCGCATCTCATAGCCGGCTTTGTTTAGAGGAATTACAATTTTCTCACGAACACTGCGGTATGCCTAGAAACATGACTTCTTCGGAAGCGTGCTACAGTAAAAAAATATTTGCTTGAACAAGCTCTACAGTTTCTTATATCACTTTTGAAAAATTGTCAAGCCACCCTATATATATATATATATATGTTACAGTGGTGTGGACATTTGTTAATTATATAAATTTTAAGCTCATTGATGTATTATTGAATATAAGTAGATTTGCCGTTATAGATAAATGTTCGTATGTAATATATATATATATATATATATGTATATTGTGGCGAAGTTTCCCCTTCCACTGGCGATGATCCAACCACGCGCTACACTATATACGCATCATAGTGCAATTCAAATCTGTCCTAACCGACCACGTCCAACGGCCACAGCGTCCGCGCCAAACCTCATCGTACCGAGCGTCCACCAGCCGATACATGTCTCAACAAGCCAGCGGAGGACGGCTACAATCTTTCGCCCCGAAACCCCAACGTCATCGACCGACACCGGGAGAGGGTCGACCTAAGCCGCTTAATCCGAGTCAAACCTTAACCTAACCTGTATTCGTATACGAAGCAAACACAAATCGCCGTAAATTTGGAGCGGAGTCTGGGACACACCCTTTAAGGCACCAGCACGCCGGCGGTGCCTCGTGAACCAATAAATACACCGACGAGGATGGCTGAAGATCATTCTCTCGGTCGTGGTACGCGCCACACTTCGGCTTGTGTGTCGTCGTTCAATGTTCCTGGTCCTTTCGTGTAGTAGTTGCTGTTCTACTGAGTCTACATCCCCGGTTTACTCAGCGTAACAAACATCGTTACAATATTATGATTTATTTTATTACGAATATAAGTGGAGCGACTGAGAACTTGTCTATTGAGAATATTACCCTATATTGTATATGGAATATATAGTATAGTAATTAAAAAGTAGATGAATATGTCAATCACGTTCAAGTTGATCAGCGTTAGAAATTTTGAATTGTTGGAATGATACATTTAATTGCGGATGGATACCAATCAAAGATGAAGCGCGGCCTGAATGTTCAATAAATGGCTGCGCTTCAACTGAACGTTAAATTAAAACAAAATTCATCATCATGGAGTCATCTTTCAATGAAGGTTACTTATATAACTGATATTGCAGGTATCTCTGAAGGCAAAATGTATTCGTAAAAACTACGCACGAAAATTAAGCACAAATTATTTTTAATATCTCTTCCATCTACCTGAATATTTTGCTTTTGCCCCTTGTGACGTTTTCTACTTTCAAAGTTTGACTAAACTAAGCTGACATTGGTTAGCAGCGCTGGTTCCCTGTTTAGAAAAGAGAGATAACCCAAGCACAACTGGGTTATGAAGTTCTCGCCGCCGCCGAGGTGCGTGTTACAAAAACTAGCCATCCTACGAATCACACTACATGGTAATTTAATAAGTGTCTTCACCTAACACATACAGATGAGTTTAATATAGTCGAGTGCGCGCTTTAAACTAAGTATGTGAGAAGTTCTTAACATGCTGGTGATGTTATACGACGTCTCGAGCGGACCTAAAAAACAGATCCGACTCAGAATAAGCAAGTGTAAAACAAATGCTCCCAAGGTCGGTTTTATGATGGTTGAGCTTTTCTTTTTAACAATATCTAGCGAAGTATGAAGGATCCAGACGAAATACTACTGTAAAATGACCGGAGAGCACTTGGGCTTTGGGTGTGGAGGGATTATACATAAACCCTTCTTGATTAGTAAGATCAGGACGTTTCTTCAAAATGCCGTATTCTCAAATTCTTAAACTTACATATTTAGAAGTGCGTCCATAGCTAGATACAAAAGCTAATAGTTTATGTACCTAGTTCCTGTCAAGTTTTTTTTTAATGCTGCGAAACACTTGTTCATACGTAGGCATAATAACTAAGGACGGAGCTATCCGTTTGCAATACTTAAAAAAACTAAAATAAATACGAGAAACTGGAATTTTTAGACCGCAGTACAAGGTTTACCAGCTTAAGCTACTCAGCGTTTGTAAGTAACACATTTAGGCCCTAGCACAAACCAACACGTTTACCTATATGTTCTCATGTTTGAATTTTTGTCTTACCTTTTATTAGGCAAGTTGTAGTCAAGGTAGAGTGTAATTTATCAAAACAGGTATTCTATCTGTATAGGGTGCCGCAGAGTCTTTGCCTAGATCCATCATCACACATAAAAAGTAGATAGTCATTAGTCACATAGTCACAAAGTCATTTTTCTGACTTCGGATAAGAGTTCCAATTTCGTTGTTGCACTAAGCAAAGCGCTGAAAACATCTTAAGTTTAGAAGTCGTTATCCCTTGCAACCAAGATGTCTAGAAACAGATACATTGCGTTTCACTGAACGTTGTGCAATAGGTGTTATTATTGTCACAGACTCCGCACCGACGGTCAAGACGGCACTACCCTGTGCCGCGCTTTAGCAATTTTATTATGAGAGCTTTTATCTTAGAGTGCGTTGAAAACTTTTTTATGCTATACTACACTCTTATTAAGCCTCTTTGTGTACATGTATAGACGCCATTCTGTTGCAACGATATTTTGCTTTAGAGACTCCAGAATTGGTTTGTACGAAGAGTTGTCAAGCCGTGCTGCAAACTATCAAAATCCTGCCTGTTTTGTTGTGTGACCTAATACTCCACGGAGTGGCGGCTTTATCGAGTCAACCAACAAAATTGCGGAACAAGATGTAGTGAAACACACCTTCGCATGGCAAACGCACCAGTCACACAATTCGCCCGTTTGAGAACCCCTTCTTTAAAAAAGGTGTGTTGTATTATAATAACACTAGACGGTCAAATGCCCTCATGTTTTTATCAGTGTACAAAGGACATACTAGTACATATACATATACTTGTATATGTGTTACTTGGGCATACTGATCAATCTCGCGGTTCCCGGTTCGTCGCGCGCCTTTTGACTGTTATGTCGCGTCATGGATTTGCGAGCCAGCGACATAACAAATCTACAAAATACATTGTGTATTCTAGTTGGATACTAAAGCTCCTAATCCACGCAATGTACCCGTTAAAAACCCGAAAGACATACATGTATGTGACTAAACCTGTTGGCAATTAATGCAGATGGTGTTTTGCTTTAACACACAGAAAGCATACATATAGCTAAGTGGTGTTAGATCACATTTGATCCATACAACCGATCACACTTCTACGCGAAGTGCGGAAGCGCCTCGGCATTTCGGGGTGTGTGTACGGATGGGCAGCACCCATCGTCTGATCATTTTGAACGCCAATGTCGACTGTTACCAGCGCAATAATAATAATATTTAAATGAAACCATGAGGAATGTCGATAAAGCTATCGACTAAACTGCGCAAACTATGTTCCACACGGAAGTGCAAGTTGCACGTGGCACTTACCATCTAAATGTAGCGCAGGTCAGGGCTGTTTCAGCTGAAGGTAGAACTGCGTCCGCAGAACAGACGCCCGCAACTTAAACGCATATGTACTGTAGATACTGGGGCGCGGGAGTAGAGTCTCCCCTCTATTAGAGATCGGGCTATCAGTTAGAGTAGCCTGGAGGTCAGTCGTCGGTAACAATAAAATAAATGCAGAAGGAAATACGAGAAACTATTCATTTATTAACACATACAATATGTGTCCCAGTTTTGCAATGACATTGTGGTCATTGCGCGTGACCTCGTATACTCGGTTCGGTATAAGAATACATTTTATAGACAAGATCGCCACTCTACAAAATAAAACTTGCAAACCAAAGTAAGAAAAGGGACATTCATAAACTAGCGTATGCTCTCGGTTGTATTGAAGTCATCATTTTGCACTATATGAAGTGGGCGTTCTGGCTTTTCTCTAGAACAGGGGCACGCTTTATATCATTTTTTTTAATAACTGAGCATCAGCTACAAAGAGGGCTGACATCAAATGCAAAATTACAATTAGAGAAGCCGTTTATAAGAAAAATGTGCAAACCATAAACCACACATGCTGTGGTAATTATCTTATCCATGGCAGATTGTATGCAGTAGCCACAACAATACTTATAGGAATCTAGAAACTAAGCTGTTTTAAATTCTGTATCAAATATGAGTAGAAAACACGAATTCGACGAAATATCATGTACTCGCTTAAGAAATGCTGGCTTCACCATATCCAACTGCCATACATGCAAAGTGCTAACATATTTCGACGTCTCTTTAATATTGTAACGTTGTTGTGTTACGCTAAGTCAGCTTGGGGATGTAGACTCATCCGGACGGGTACTGCAGCCCGAGGGACTCAGGAACAATGAATGACGACACGTAGCATTGGGTCTAATGCAAAGCACGGCCGAGCAACGGATGGTTATTAAGCCATGCTGCTCAGTCTATTTATTGGTTCACGAGGCACCGCGGCGTGCTGACACCCCAAAAGGTGTCAGAACCCGCTCCCCAATCGGTCGAAATGTACAGCAGTTTGTGTTTGTTTCGTATAGGAATACAGGTTAAGTGACTGTTTGACTTGGACTGCCGATCATAGGTCGACCCTCTCCCGGTGTCGGCCGATGATCGTTTGAACGGCGGAGGACGTTGGGGTTTCGGCGCGAAAGGCTGTGGCTGTTCTCGGCTGGCTGGTTGAGACATGTCTTGTTCGGTTGAGACATGCATCATTCGGTGAACGTTGTGTACGTTGAGATTCTGGCGCGGGCGCTGTAGCCGTTGGACGTGGTCGGTTAGAACTTATTTGAATTGCGCTATGATGCGTACACAGTAACTTCGTTACAATATTACCGAGTCGTCTGCGTAAAGCAGGACCATGACGACATGGCAGATCCTTGAGCAACGTTATAAATAACAATGTGCTGATATTGTCGCGTTACGTATACCCAGTCTCTGACAAAACGTGCTAAGCTTACACACGCAGTCATTAACAATAATCTGGTGAGCCCTCAGATGTGCGCTGAGTAAAGTTACTTCTCGGGGTTCAACTCCAGGCTGCCCCAGCTTCATCAAGATGATATGCGACAAGAATGCGTTATTGAAACCATACTTCAATTCAATAAAAACCGCGAACATAAAAAGTTTTTTCCGGTTTAATGAGACTGTGGTCTGCTTCATAGGTACATCACAGGCTGCAATAGTACAGCGCCCAGTTCTGAAGCCATTCTGCTTATCTGGAAGGACAGCCAGTGCTGTCAGGATATTTGTGAAGTAATTTCATTTTTCATTGTATTGGCCGTCACGTAGAAAGGTCCGATAGGTCTCCTTTTTCTTTTGGGTTACCTTTTACAAGTCATTCGTATTACTTGGCTGGCAGGATGCCCTCAAAGAGGATCTGCCCAAAAGCGACTGCCATATGGGCAGAGATGTCTCTGCAAAAGGCGTTTATTTATTTCTCACAAGATCTGGCCCGTACGCCTTCTTGTTTCAGAGAGAGCTAGTAGACAAGCGAGGGCAATATTGACTTCGTCTAGATTTACAGGGTTTGCCAAAAGCCTCAGCAAAGAATCTTTTGAGAGCTTCGAGCGTATGTATTGGTTATATCGGAGCTGAGTTTAGAAAGAGATTGGTGACCTCAGCTTACCAAGAAGTACACTGCTGACCCCTTAGCAAGTAAGCCGCATGTCAGGCTTAATACGAGAGCAGGCATCGAAATTATCATGTTCGGAAGCTGGAAGAAACACGTCCGATCATCAACAGTTCCCAGACACGATTTATGACAGAACTGTAGCGCTTGAAAACTCTTCTTTTAAACAAATTCTGGGGTCTCTGAAGCAAGGATGTCTCTGCGACAGAAAATAACAGGTTGGCTGAGAGTCAGCCCCGAAAGGATATACGTGCCGGTAATTGCAGACCACCCCGGTCCACAGCCAAGAAGAATTCAAGACGACGACCGCCATCATCTCCGTCGCTGCCTTCATGACTTTGCGTCTTTACTCTCCCAAACACTAGTGAAGTGACTCCGTTACAGGAACATATAGCCTAAAACTCGCTTGAGGCTGCCACACTCTGTCTAAACCCACTTTATCTTAGAATATTTAGCATAAACGAGCGCACTCCCGTACCGACGGACAGCCTTGTTTATTTTCGACCCCTCCGTAGAGAGCTACCCGTGCCAAACTCACACTGTCTTCGATACGTGCACCGTGAATGACGTTCCCATATCGTAAGTCCGAAGACCCAGATATATTAATTAAGTTAACAAACTCTAACGACCCCTCACAGCAACGAACAACGTCGCTTGCAACCAAACGTACTCCGCTACAAGACTTACAAATGGCGTCTTTACATGTATACAAAGTAAGAGTTTAATAAGAGCGCAGTATAGTTTAACGTTTTTAACGTTCTATAAGATCGAAGCTCTCGTAGTATAATTGTTAAGGCAGTGCCGTCTTGGCCATGCGTCCGGATGCTTGAACCTGCAAAAATAACACCTAATTGCTTGTTGTAAGTGGACTAGAGGAATTGCTTAACCATGAGGCTAGTATTGAACGCAAATTGTCATTTTGTTTATTGCACAACGTTTAATGACACATAGTTAGTATTCTTCTGATGCTCTCTGTCATCTTCGTTGTAAACGGCAATAACTTGTAAACTTATGGTTTTTGGCGTTTATTTTGTAATTACGATAAAGAGAATGAAACTTTATTCTAAAGTCAACAACAATTATTATGTGTAATCGTGGATCTATGTAGAGTCCTGCGTTGCCCCAGACGTATAGGATACTTGTTCTGACAAATTACACTCTACCTTGACCACAACTTACGCATTAGATAAAGGATGAGACCGAAAATCCAGATAAGACAATATGCAGGGAAACGTTTTGGTCTAGTCTACGAATGGTTTAGCAAACTGCTAGCTTATATACCTAAGTCGGAAAGATTGCCTCTGTTGCTAAATATGTAACATTGAGAATGCTGCATATTACAAAAGAACGTTCTTGTCTAACTAATCGTGAAGGAGTTATGTCCGGACTTATGCTACCACCACAAACCCGGCGCTCTCCGGTCATCTTGCAGTAGAATTTCGGCTGGATCCCTAATGACAAATAGCGCATTTATCACAAATGCCGAAATCACATTTGTTCTATCCTCACCTATACCGACTGTATTCTATTTTTAGATTCGCTCTGCTCAAAACGTTATAGGGCACCACCAGCATTTATGAACCTCTCACATACTTGAATTGAAGCGCACACTCGGCTATATTAAACGCATCCGTATGTGTTAAGTGAAGGCACTTAGCATATTACCATGTAGTGTGGCTCACCTTGTTTCGTACAGATGCCGCAACGCACAACCGACACACGTAACTGGGACGTGGGATGCAAGTCGGTGCAACATCGACGGGCCCCTGAACTTCCTGTCTCCAGTTGTACTTAGCCTACCTCACTTTCTTAACGGGGATCCAGCGCTGCTAGCCAACGTCAGTGGTCTGAAACCTGACCCGAAACGACACAACTTCGATATTGACGTTCATGCCGTAGGTTTTATTAAACCACTTTACCGATATGTGTTGGCTACCATCAGTAAATATTCTCACTAAGCACTAGTTGTGATTAGTGGGAATATTTACCTACGTAAAGATTGCCACTAAACACAAATAGTGTGATGTAATAATACTTAAATTACGAGTTGAGTATTACGTGAGCCCTACATTTACTTTGTCAACCCAGCTACCTTCGTTTATGTAACGCTGTATAGTGGTAGTGTGGTGGTGTATAGTCTAATCATCATCTGGCATATATTTTTTCTATGTCTGATTTAAATGCATATTTTTTTGTTGACAATGCTTTGGATATTCATTTTTGATATACTTAGAGTTGTCTATTTAAGACAAAGAGGAAACAGGTTATTATTATATATTTGTACCATATATCTGTAGCACGTTTTGATGGCTTTCTTTTAATAAGGTCAAAAAGGGTGCTCTTGCATTAGAATGTTCTTATTAGAAATGTATTCTGTCGTTGTCTCGTTTAGGATTACAATCATTTTATTTTTGCGTCCTTTCTGACGGTCATATGTTAAGCGGTACTCTTACAAGGAATATGCGTGCATTGTCCCGGCATAGCTAAACCGTTAGTTCTCAAAGCATATGATGCCCGCAAAACAAAATATTATCTAAATGTTCAATGCAAAACAGACTGCTTGATACGACGTATTACGATCGTGGAATAATCGAATGATTATAAAGCCCCTTGACGTAATCCTCGATACGGAGTTAACTGGAACGGCGCATATAAAGCATGTCGCGCGGCGAAGATCCAGACATGCACCTGTCGCGGATAACGCTAAAAATGGGGGTAGTGTCGGGGGATAACCGAAGGCTTGCAGCTTTGGTTGCCGAATCATCGGTTTTCTATACACCGCCTGTTTGGGCGCACATGACGCTGCGGACGATGAGAAATAGGGGAGCACTAAGATCCACCCAACGGACACTAGCAATCGGGATTAGCCGGGCGTACCTGACGGTCCTGACCTGTTGGTTCTAGCTAAGATGTTACAATGGAACTTGTTAGAAGAAGATGCGAATACGTGGACCTTACCAGGGCCAGAAGCGTCACGAGGCCCACGGACACATATTGCTCTGCGCTGCAAGTCTCTCTGGAACGTGAAATGTAATACGGCCGTGTGAGGTCGCCCAATTGGAGAGGTGGTTAACTACATCATGGGCTCGGCGGAAGCATGGTTATCAACCTTCTTATGGTATCCTGATCATAAAAATGTAACAAACAAGCCTAGCGTAGCGTAATTAATTTAACCATATTGTTTTATTTAGGCCAGAGTTAGTGTCAGAGATTTATTCTTCTTTCTGCTGTTTAACGTATTCAACTAACCAAACATTTGATGATGATGCTGATGTTTACTTTTTGTTCCAGAGAACGGGCATGGCAGTTGATATGAGGTTGCGCGCTCAAATAAAAAACCTTTAGAAACAGAGCCAGTGTCAAGAATATTGTTGTTTATCTTTTGGATGGAGGATGTAAGCACCCTTCTGGCTATTTTTACCACGCACAAACATTTTAAGTAGCACCTATTGATATATGATATAACGTTTATTGATACTTAGTTGTAGTTTCTCATTTTTGTTACAACTTTATATAGCCACGGGCTACTGCGAAGCATATGTACAAGTTACAGTAAGATTTTATACATTATCACCGTAGTATCTCGTATTATTGCATTTATTTATCTATTTATTGTGTACATGTTTACATAGTTATGGTTTAATCAGACGCAAGTAAGGTTAGATAGTAACTACTATAACTGCTCACAGCAAAACTGAGCGAAAAAAATACAAGCAAATGGGATAGGCGTCAAAAGTTCCTTGAACGCAAATTTAAGTGCAATACGATGGATTTTGAAGAACACGAGGTGATAACAAATAAACAGACAACCAAAGATGTGAAAAAGAAATTTGACAAAACAGCCGAAGAAAGGTGGAGAGAGGATATGGAGAGAAAGACATCCTTGCAATTGTACAGGCAACAAAAAAAGGAAAACGGCCGAAAAGATATAATTTATTCGAACTCGCAAGCGTCCGGGCTATTCGCTGACTGTAGGGCCGGTATGCTCAACACCCGACTGCTGGCGGCCAGATACTCGGAAATTGAGAGCGTTCGGTGTAGAGTGTGTGATATAGAAGAAGAATCCATCGAACATATCGTGCTGAAGTGCGACGAGCTAGGTGGCGTGAGAACAGTGTCCATAGCTGAGGCATTAGGTTTCGGTGATAAACCATTATGGCAAGAGATAAATGAAACCAAACGCAGGCTAGGGAAATGGCACAGATTGTAAGAAACTATGGGAAGACGCCCCGCTAAAGCAAACTATTGTATAATTAGGTAGTAATATAACCATCGTCATAATCCAATTAATATTATCAATGCACAACAGACGAGGATATTTGTTAAAATACATATAATTATACCATAGCAATAATATACAACTATATACGAAGCCAGCAGCACGCTGTGTGACATACTACACAGCGAGCGCATCTGATTCAAAAGATATTCCAAAAGGAATGGTAAATAAAACTTATATATATATATATAGTGCGTTCTCGCAGTGTTTTTGAATTGACTAAGCGATATAAGTGTCCTAATGTCACTAAGCAGCTTGTTCCGCAAGGTAGCACCTAACTTACAGAGTACAAACCTTGATTGTGTACTTGTGGCCAAGGAGACAATGAGCAAGTGAGATGCCGAGCCTCGGGTGTTTTGAGTCCTTGCAGATTCGATAAGGCCAATTTGGTTGGGATGGTGACCAAAAAGAATACGTTTTATTTCGACAACTATGGTAAACTTAATTAGGTATGATAACGGGAGCACTGAGAGTTATTTATATTGTTCTACTAATATTGAGACGCGATGTGGGAGACCTAAGACGAGGCGAAGTGCTCTTTTCTGAAGCAGATGAAGCGGAGTTATATAAAACGCATAAGAAAGACCGTCGCATGCAAACGCTTCAGGATTGATTCTCGTTTGGCCCCTTGGCGTTTTAAATTGAACAACTCCTGTTTTTGACCACTTAATATTGAGACCGTTATTTCTAAACATAGAGATAGCCTCTCAATATCCTCACGAATCATTGCCTCAACCTGTTGGGGAGAGTCGCCCACGAATAGAGCCGTTGTGTCGTCAGCAAACAAGGTTAGTTTAGCATGATTTGGAATAGTAAAAATATCGTTAACAAAAATATTAAATAATAGCGGGCCACTGATGCTCCCTTGAGCCACTCCAATTGATATATTTTCGATACGGGAGAGGGATTGTCCAATTTGGACAACTTGGAGTCTTTCAGAAACGAATGAGCGCTCCCACCTTATAAAATTTTCATTCGCCCTATAAGTGGAGAGTTTTTTTTAAAAGAATGTCTAGATCTACCGTATCAAAGGCATTTTTCCGTATTTCTTTGACAAAGTGCATCACAGGCACAATCGTCGACATCTTGGGTCGAAAGCCGAACTGCCTACTATGTAGGACTTTATGTCCTTCGAAAAAATCTCTGGACTGTTCAATAATGCATTTTTCAAAAACTTTCGATATGGGCGCGGGGATGCTGACAGGTCTATAGTTGTCTCGGCACAGGCGGTCCCCTCCTTTGAACAATGGAACCAGACGGTATAACTTTAGGACACTGGTATATACTCCTGTTCTGATGGAGAGATTGGTAATATACTCAAGAGGCGATGCAAGTGCATCCGCGGCCTTACGGAGAACTTATGATGGAATTTGTTCGGGAGCGGTGGAGCATATTTTGACATTTTGTAGAAGGTGGTGAATTCTGTGAACGTTGACTGGCTGCAGGGAGAATTGTTCGGCAGGCGTCGGAAGGTTATCCGGAATGGCGAATCTCGATGAGCACTCGCTGTCACAGGTGACACATGTCGCGTAGTAGTGGTTGAAGATGCTAGCTAGCGTAGTTTCATCAGTGACGAGTTCTCCGTTTACAAGTAGCTTCGTGCATTTTTTCTCCTGGACACCTCCAAGTACAGGTCGGATTGCCTCCCAAGGACCCTGCCGGCTATTGATATGATATGATATGACGTTTATTCATTCTTAATTGTAGTTTCTCATTTGTGTTACAACTTCATATAGCCACAGGCTAGTGCGAAGCATATGTACAAGTTACAGTGAGATTTTATACATTATCACCGTAGTATCTCGTGTTATTGCAATTATTTATCTATAGATTGTGTACATGATTACATAAATATGGTTTAATCAGACGCAAGTAAGGTAAGATAGTGCGTTCTAGCAGTGTTTTTGAAGTGACTAAGCGATATTAGTGTCCTAATGTCACTAGGTAACTTGTTCCACAAGGTAACACCTGAATTACATAGTGCAAACCTTGATTGCGTACTTGTGGCCGGGGAGACAATGAGCAAGTGAGATGCCGAGCCTCGGGTGTTTTGGGTCCTTGCAGATTCGATAAGGCCAACCAGGTTGGGATGATGGCCAAGAAGAATACGCTTTATTTCGACAACTATGGTAAATTTAATAAGATGTGGTAACGGGAGCACCGAGAGTTCCTTATATTGTTCTATCGTTATTGAGCCGCGATGTGGGAGGCCTAAGACAAGACGAAGTGCTCTTTTCTGAAGCAAATGAAGCGGAGTTACATTAGATGCATAAGAAAGACCGTACACCTCCAGACCGTATGTTAGGTGGCTCTGTACATACGCGTGGTACATTGCCGTAAGGCATTGGCGGGGAAGGATTTTGCGTGTGCGGTATATGGCGGCTACGCCACTGACAATTTTTTTCCTGATATGTTTCGCATGCGCCTGGAACGTCAGATGTTCGTCAAGAACAATGCCCAGGAACTTCGCTTCAACTAGTATATTAAGCCTGCGGTCGCATGCAAAAGCTTCAGGATTGATTGTCGATTGGCCTCTTGGAGTTTTAAATTGAACAATTCCTGTTTTTGACCAATTAATATAGAGGCCGTTATTTCTGAACCATAGAGATAGCCTTTCAATATTCTCACGAATCATTGTTTCAACTTGTTGGGGAGAGTCGCCCACGAATAGAGCCGTTGTGTCGTCAGCAAACAAGGTTAGTTTTGCGTGGTTAGGAATACTAAAAATATCGTTAACAAAAATATTAAATAATAGCGGACCACTGATACTCCCTTGAGCCACTCCAATCGATATATTTTCTATATGAGAAGAAGATTGTCCAATTTGGACAACTTGGCGTCTTTCACAGATGAATGAGCGCATCCACTTTATAAAATTTTCACTAGCCCTATAAGTAGAGAGTTTTTTAAAAGAATGTCTAAGTCAACTGTATCAAACGCCTTTCTAAGGTCAATAAATACCGCTGCGACAGTCTTCTCTGATTTTAAGTGTTTCCGTATGTCCTCGACAAAATCCATGACAGGCACAACCGTCGACATCTTAGGTCGAAAACCGAACTGCCTACAATGTAGGACGTTGTGTCCTTCGATAAAATCTGCAAACTGTTCAAAAATGCATTTTTCAAAGACCTTCGATATTGGCGCGGGAATGCTGATAGGTCTATAGTTGTCTCGGGACAGGCGATCCCCGCCTTTGAACAATGGAACCACACGGTATAGCTTTAGGACATTGGGGTATACTCCTGTTCTGATGGAAAGATTGATAATATACTCGAGAGGCGATGCGAGTGCGTCCGCAGCCCTACGAAGAACAAGTGATGGAATCTGTTCGGAGGCGGTGGAGCATATTTTAACATTTTGTAAAAGGTGGTGAATTCTGTGAACGTTGACTGGCTGCAGAGAGAATTGTTCGGCAGGCGTCGAGAAGTTATCCGGAATGGCATAGCTCGATGAGCACTCGTTGTAACGGGTCACACATGTTGCGTAGTAGTGGTTGAATATGTTAGCTAGCGAAGTTTCATCGGTGACGAGTTCCCCGTTTACAAGAAGTTTGGTACATTTTTTATCCTGAACACCTCCAAGTACAGGTTGGATTGCCTCCCAAGGACCCCTCCGGTTATTAATTCTGTCTGTAACTATGTTGCAGTTCGCTTCCATTCTACATTTGCGTGAGAATCTTGTCACCCTGTTCCTGAGTATACGATAAGTTTTGCATTTGCCGCTGTGTGTGGGGTCAGCTCTGTGTATTGCGTACGCCTGTTCCTTCTCTTTAATAAGGGCATATAATTCCGGTGTCACCCAATTTTTTCGAATTACGTTTCTCGACTTAGTATTCTTGATATCAAGTACTATTACGCTTCACCGCCGACATAACTCTTACTCTAAACAATTCAAATGCCTCGTTGACGTCATGCAGTCCGTATAGGTCGTCCCACATAGACGATGACAGTTCGGCGACTATTTGATCATAGTTGAGTTTGAATTGTGGGCACTCGTTGGCGGCCGACGGCTTAGATTTTAGACAAATAAATGTGGTAAAGTGGTCAGAAAAAGTGGTCGTAAGAACGCCGGAGGCGATAGTTGTCTTGGGTGAAACATTGCAGTAAATATGATCTATGCATGTTTTGGTGATACGTTGGCCGTGAGCAGTGTCCACACAAGCCACTCTAGTCGGCAAACCAATAATCTCTCGAAAGTCATACGAGTGTAGTAACTCATACAGGTCAGTTGCATGTGAGCCCTTATCTAACAAGTCAATATTCACATCACCGAGACATATTGTGTTTAGGCTATTCATTTTTGGCAGTAGTGCACACAAGAAATCCAAGGGCCTCCCCGACGGTTGTCTATAAAATGCTCCCACAACTGTACTCTGACCATCGGCAAACACCTCAACAAAAATACTTTCGCATCGAGCGTCTGCCGGAAGGAGTAGTTTGAGATCTTTCCGCTCGCGTACCACATAATCATGTCTAATAAACAGTGCCACAAATCCACCCGGCTCATTACGGCAATCAACAAATTGGTTATAATTATTAATCTGAAAAGCGGCTGCCTCTTGTCGCGAGATACGAGTTTCCGACAAAGCGATAAATGACGGAGGGTAAGGAAGCAAATGTAACATCGTTTCAATGTCGTGTATATGAGACTTGGCACCATTAATATTGCAGTGTATTCCGTAAAAAGAGTCAGGTTCTATTTTAAGTTCTGTGACATTAATTGTTTGACTAGCTGTCATATAGTAATAATATAGTGACGACTATTTGCGACCGACAAGGGCATCGATATCGGTGTCGGTTGTCACGTCCCGCCAGGGAGCGTTGCTGTTGAGACGGATTTTTACGCGGCAGTCTGACGTTCGGACGTCAGAAATGTTCTTGTTGGCCTTGAGGCGACGGAGGCGGTAGTGCAGGCTTGCGTTAGCGGGTGTCAGGTGGTCATTGGCGTAGATGTTGTTGTTGCTTCCCTGGCAGCCGCCTAGAAGGCTCGACCTCGGCTTCACTTCCCGGCATCTTGGTTGCACTTCAAGTTTCTTCCATCGACAAACAAACCGCACCAGCAGCTGGGAGCGGTCGGTAGTGTTTTTCCCGTTGATCATACGAGTTCGGGGGCAGCGGTGGGCGACGTCGATGTCGCGTTCATCAAGTTTCACCTCCAGTCGCTGGCAAAGTTCAATGACCGCGCGACAGTCCTCGTCCGTCTCCTTCTCTTTCGCGGGAATTCCATTAAATATCACATCCGACCGACGGTCGTACTGGTCCTTAAATGTATGTCCGGCCGATGCCGACTCCGCTAGCGCCTTTGCGCCAGCCGACATCTCCTTAACTGTGTTAACGGTCGAGCGGACCTCTTGAACAGCGGCCAATGCTTCCTCCACTGAATGAGTATGATATTCCTTAGAGGTTTCTGTAGTATTCACTCTTTGTTTTAGGTCATCGACTTGTGCCTCAAGTCGCTCAACTTTACCGGTGAGGAGCAGGCATTCGTTCATTTTTTTCTCCAACCGCTCCATTTGAGCTGGTATGCTGGTGAGAAGAGATAGCTTTGATTCGAGAGACATCAACAGAGCGCTCACATAGGTTGCAGAACCTCTGCGCGCCGATTCCTGTTCCGGTGCTGATGTGGCCGATAGTGGATGGCCCACCAAACCAACGTGCAACGTGACGACCAAGAAGGCCACTAGGCTGCGTGTTGATGACAATAGGACACCTGCACCATCGTCCACCGAACCGCGCCACATCCAGAGTATCGGCATCATCATCATCACCACCAAGAACAACGTGCACCGCCGAGAGTAGTGTGTATCCCGACCGATTAACAACGTCATAGATTCGAATCAACCTTTTAACATGGTTACTATACGAACGCTACGGCGTCACTGGAGCCAATAAAGACCCGAGAGAAGGATGCTAACAACGCGTTCTCCGTTCGGTAACCTTACGAGTCAGATCTTACGCGGTGTGTTGTCACTCATTGCCCTGAGTCTCTCGTGCTGTAGTCGCCGCCCGGCTGAGCTACCATCCCCAGTGACTTAGCGTAACAACAACATCGTTACAATATAACTATTATCAATAATTGGCTTGATATCTAATTAGACTGTGAAGAACGTATTCATTTTGAAATCTACAGTTTAAGTTTTTTTCTTGCGTAAGCAGCGATTCGCCTTCGTGTTTATAGTTAGACGATTGTGATTTGGTCCACTTGTTTTTTACTTCTATCAAGTTGATAGGCAGTTCGTGCTGAACCCCGGTTTGGTGACTGATTTCTAGCTTGCACTCTGTCTACCATCAACTGTCTTTCTATTCGGCTGCCACTTTTGATGCCCCATCCCGTGGAATTTGTTTTTATAAAAAAACCAGAATTGAAATTAGGTTCTGCTCGCACGCATTGGAATTTGGTGCATTAAGCATGGCACAGCAAAGCGCCCGGTCGAGACCAGCTGTGCTGTCGTTTCCCTTGACCGTCTTTAACAATGGCACGTCGGCCAGCATTTACGGGAGAGGAAGATCTTGCTCGGCCAGCAGGCAAGGAGAAGCCATCATTAATTAGCACAGCTGATTTTCTCTCTGATTCTCAAGGCTTTGTTCCGGTAGTGGCACAAGCGATAAAAAAGAGTGTTCGTGTCTTGTATTGCATCTAGCGTTAGTGCCATTGAAATGTACCATAAACCTAGACTATTATTCCGTTCAGTGCGGCAACTTATCATTACTTATAGCTCATATTCCTTGTCTTGTCTGTTCGTCGCTAATTATGATGAATGCACTGTGCCTAACCCAACATTTTAGTCACACGGCACGGTGATAATGCCATACTTTGGTCGCATTGCTTCCGGGAGAAATTAATCGCGGTTGACGGTGATGTTATTGAAGTTCGGCCGTCTCCTACATCAGCGGATATAGAGCCGTGGATGGAGATATCGACGATCAGTTAAATGACACTACATACACTATAGGCCAGCTGCCAAACCGGTTGCAATTGATGCATTAAGAAGATATTGTATGATGTTGACGCCCTTGTTATATGTGGGACACGCTTTAACTAAAGCATGCGTGATGCTGAAATTCGTCATAGGAAATATATAGGGTGTAGAGATCATTTCGCATGGCGGCTGTGTTCTCGTCGCATACTCGCTGGAATGTTGTAAACTCTGGCGTTAGCTTACTGGGTGAATACATTTCTGTTGACGTTGTCTCCAAACAATTGTCGTTGTTATGCGTTTTTTTGCAATACGTTTCAACTTTAAGATGACGCATAGTTGTAATGTGATCATCATTTGTTTATCCCCCCTTAGCAAGCTCGTAGTCTAACCAAACAGAATTGTCACAAGTCTGGATATTTTAAAGGATAATGAAAAATATTGGACTCGCCCGAATTATATTTATCAAGGTCCTCACAACCGTCTCATGCGGTGATGATATTGACTCAAAGCGTGTTCTTCCCGATTGTTTCGGTTATGCTTAATCCTTCACACAGCTCGTTTTTGTTTTTATCATCATCATTTATTAATTGCACCATATGTATGGTATGTATATATAGATCATTGTAATAAAACACATGTTTATAGATAAGTATTAAAATATCATCGAGCTAACTGCGTAAGAGAAATAGCTATCTGACATTATTAAAGAAGCTTCCGGGAACTGCTCGAACTTTCTTCATAAAGTTTTCTCTAAACTGAATAAGAGCAGCGGTTTCTGAGAGACGGAATCTAGTTACTAGATTTTCTACAAGTGGTTGAGTAGAAGTCATAAGGTAAACTAGACGGTTTTTCGCATTTCGTGGCAACCCAATGGCTAGCTTGAAAAACGTAGGCTTAACCTTATCTAGTTCTTCTAGCTGTGATAGGCTGAGGTGTTTCCATATGACCTGGATACCGTAGGCCGCCACCGAAGCAACTTTCAGGTCAAAAAGTGCTTTGAGTGTGGTCAGGGATAATTGTTGGGCCTTTTCGATTGTAGACATCGCGACTAGACTTTTTCTAGTTCGTTCGGCGATGTGTTGTCCAAAGGTTGTGCCCTTCATCGAAAAGTTAACCCCAAGGTAACAGAAGGTGTTAACGAACTCGACTGGACCAGTACTGAGTTTCAAGCGATCGGACCGAGCAAGCGGTCCCCCAGGTCTAAATTTGATAGCTTTTGTTTTTTTCGGCGTTAATCTTAAGGCCGTTGTTCTCGCGGTACCCCTCCAGGGTGCGTATGCTTCGCTGCAACTCCAATTTGTCACGACTGTACATGACGATATCGTCAGCATATAGTATGATGCCGACCGTATCGTGTTCTTTGTGAATTACTGGCGGCAGATCGCTGAGAAGGGTAGAAAAAAGCAGTGGGCTAAGATTATCACCTTGAACATAACATGTGGTCTGGATAACAGGCTCATGCTCACAGATCGAATCGTCAAGGATTATCGGGTTTGCTTGAAGAATGCTGGCGATTAGGGTTAGTGTCTTGGGGCCAACACCTGCATTGGCGAGCTTCTGGAGTACAATATTTCGCGGAGCAGTATCAAAAGCGGCCTCCAGATCGACAAATAAGGCATATAGAATCCTTCCCCTTGAAGTTCCAGGCTTCTTTTCACTTCGGATAATAACTTCGTGCATGCTGTTATGACCGACTTTTCTTGACGGAATCCATGCTGTTCTTGTGGTAATATGTTACGGTGATGAAAGAATATAGAAAGGCGTTTTTGTTGTTATACCCTCTTGCAGGGTATTTCGCCTTGCTGGCGCCATTGCCTCTTGCCCTCATCATGATTTATCGAAGCCGTTTTTAGCATCCTTGTTTTCGGTTTTTACAACAGTTAAACTCGAGGCACAAAACAAGTGTGACAGATTATGAGACGATATTTATTGTTCTTCTAAATGCTTCGGCTGATAGACCCTCATAAGTTCGTCATTACTAAAGATCGGTCTTTGGCAAACCATGCTTAGTGCCCCAATGGAACTAGACGTCGATGACGACCCTACCCGCATCGCAGGTGTCCTTCGACTGGGATATTATAATTGTCAGTCTCCACTGGTTATAATATGGACCGCCCATTATCAAACCATTACCACGTTGCATCGTAAGCGTCGGGCGCCACTCAAGACTTGCTCCTGTCAACAAAACCTTCCGTACATTTTTGAACTCCCGAGTCTCTCCACGGCCAACAAAAAACGGCCAGATGGAATGACTTTTTAAGCAAGATAAAATGTTAGGTTAGAATGCCACCGTCACCTACTCTTTATCTCCCCTCAAGAAAATATACTCTTATGGCCGGAGATTGCCCAGTTGAAGGATAAGCGGTACACTTGCTTAATTAAATTAACTAACTTAATAATTAAGGTTAGTTTTCGTTAGCTTGCTCACTAATTGCATCCACTGGTTCTCCACATGCGTCGTCGGCACTCGCTGTAGCGTTAACAGCACAAGTAGGCCCTAAAAAGGTGTGTAGCCTTGTGAATAGACAATTCACTAACTGCGGTCGTTGCGTATTATTGTGTGTTCCATTTAGGTTGCATTACAACAGCCACCGGATTGCTGTGCCAAACGCCTAACGTTCTCATCGACGGCATCAGCAACAATCGTGCGACCAACCATCAAAACGTTATCGCCACCGAGGACACGATACTCGTCAATTCAACCGACCGACGATGGCCAATCAATCAAAGCGGAGAGGACCGGTTGAACATTCAACTCGATCGACTTAAGCGAAGCCAGCAACTAACTCGCTTAACATTCCTGCTTCCGAAACAAGCGTTTGAGCGATCGTCAAACGGCATCTGGTATCGTTTGGGTGTCAGCCGTCATATATATATATATATATATATATATATATATATATAGTTGAGCACTGCCGAGTGTGCAAACGTATTGTAGATGATTAGTAAATCATCACAATATTTTCTATACAATGCAATTTGGCGTAATAAAGGCAATAGCAGATTAGCTCTTACCTATCTCCAAGCCTCTAAAACTAAAACATGGGACGTCAGTCAAATAGTTGCTGGCATCTTCGTTCATATTGAAAAAAAATTATTCAGTAGATAACAACATTCTCATCAAAACATTCAGAGAACTTAAATTCCCTGAGAGATGTAGCTTATATCGACGGTTCTGAGGCGTTACTAAATAGAATTTTACCGTAACTGAATGAGTGCAGTTCCAAGAGTTGCGTGGATAACTTCTACAGCTCTCACTGTCTTGGAAACACAGTGTTTCCAATATCCACAACCGAGCACTCCATACAAGTCGCCATATATTACCTTACTGTTATACGGACTGTGACAGTTAATTTCACGTTTGTGTGCTGTTTATGATTTTCCTGACACATTACAACCGGTTATCGGGCTCCACATAAAAGCGTATTACATATTTGGCACCGAGCGACGTGAGCCGCAGCAGCATATCGGCTAGGTGGTACTTCAAACTTTGGTAGTCCCGGATTCAAACTGTGGCGTTGTCCACTGCGTTCGTGTGTTGTATTCTCTTATTATTTATAATCTATATCATAATAATTTATACAAAAAATCTTTTATTTATTAAACGTTAATTTACTTATCTCCACGAATCTTATATCGGTCGTTAAATCAACCGAACATGGCAAGGGTCGTAAAACATGAATTATGTACTCGTCCCACGAGATTGTCCGTAGCTCGAAAGTCGGGGCCTTCACATACGTTCGGAGAGTATGAGCCACTTACACAGACGCGAATGTATACGTCAGGATTTGTTAGATGAAGTCGTGACTACTAAACGTATGAATTGTAGTTACGTAGTCTGCCTAAGTCACGCCCAAAAGCTGGAAACGACACTATAGTATCCCTGATCGTCTAATCTCGATAATCAAATGCAATTTGGTCAGAGAACCCGTCCACTCCAAGGTGCTAACATAACAAAGAAATTATATCAAATGTAGTGAATGATGCAATCGCAGTTCAGCAATAGATACACGATCTGCCGCTGAAGCAGATTCAATCGAAATAGAGGCGGCGTGCGAGAGACTGCTCACAGACACTACGCACCGTAACACATTACGAAACGTACTGTAACGAGCTGTACCGTAGTGCATGTGATAGGATGGAAAACGGATTCATGTGCGGGCACACTAGATATGATTGCTACATGTCTATAGCAAAAGCCGTATCTGCCGTCGTTGTTGAGTACCATTATTTGAACTACGTTCATTTGCGCGGGCAATCAACAGTCGCTGCTCTCAACTTGCGCGGCAAAGCCCAACGCGAGACGCCGCCGAGCGAGCTCAGCTGTATGAACAGTTCGTCATCGCAGCAATATAGGCTACACAGCCTTTATTGCTAACCCCATAATGCAAAGTGGCCGTGGTTTCTCCTTTTGCTATTGAGGACACGATAATTCAGGGCCACAGCAGCATATACGATAGCTTAGGGTTGGCAAAATAATTAACAAATATAAGTAGAAGAGTCTCTAACGTGCTAACAAAGCGATATAAAAATGTTTCAGTTATTAGAAAAGTGGAAAGAAAAATATATCTTATAACACTGGTAATCATTTTTGCATTCTGCCTCAAAGGGTGAACAGTGTTTCACTGTGAGAGAGATTTCTTCTCTTATTCTTCTCTATAATAGAGGATATATATGTATATATATATATATATATATATATATATATATATATATATATATATATATATCTGTTTTTTTTACAGTAAAATTTGGCTTCCGTTGTAAATGTAATACGAGCTTAGGTAGCAAATAGTTGCTGGCATCTTCGTCAATGTTGAAAACGTTTTTGAGTCAGTAGATAAGAACATTCTCATCAATGCTTACAAAACTAAAATTTCCTGAAAAACTTATATAATTAGTTAATACTTACTTAAGCAACAGGGTACAAATTATCAGAAAAATAATTTTGTGCAGTCCGTGTTATGTAGACTATATCGATGATTATGAGGCGTTACTAAACTGAATTGTACCGTAATGGACTGAGTTCAGTTACCAGAGCTGCGTGGATTTTTTTTCCACGCAGCTCTGGTAACTGAACTCAGTATTTCTGCAGCTCTTAATGTCTTGGAAACGCAGTGTTTCACACAACCACAACCGGACATTCCACACCAGTCACCATATAGATAGACATCCCGCCGAAAAAGCTTAATTACTCCGCAACCACAGCTCGCATAAGCCATACGTATGAAATGCGCGTTTGCCTGGATGTGTTAGTTCTGATTGCTGTGAGTGGTCGTACAGTAATGAGTTTGAGGTATTTTGTGTGAAAGCTAATAAAATAACTTGATTTTTGCATATTTTGTGCTGCAATGTCGGGTAAAAGACCAGTGTCACAACTTGTAGTAATTTCACTCTAACTCCGAAACAAGACTTCTCAGAGACTATGTTCCATTGAAAAAAAAATTACGAGCTCTACAATTTTAATATCGATCTTCAAACTGTCTTGGGGCATATAAATATATATATATATATATATATATATATATATATATATATATATATATATATATATATATATATATATATATATATATATATATAGAGAGAGAGAGAGAGAGAGAAATGAAACGTTTGAGATGTCGAATGTCCGAGGAGATTCGATTTCTCAGATCGGCAGTGCGTCTCTTTGAGTTGAAGAATGAGCTAGAAACCAATGTTGAGTTGCCGTCTCTTTAGCTGAAAACCTCGGCAAAATGTGGGGCCTGTGTTTCACTTAGAAGTAAAATATAGCGTACTATACGAACGCCTTGAGTGACTAAATAGACCGAAGAAGCATGGCGTAAAATCCATCACTTGCATGGCTGCGCTACGCACTAGACGTACGTCGCGTGTTATCGTTCATCGTTGCCAAGTTCTTCGCCTGTCTCGCTGAGTCTACACTCCCCAAGTTAACTTAGCGTAAGAAGCATCGTTACAAAATAATTCAGTTAGCGTCGGGCGGTGTGTCAAGGTGTCTCTGGTCGTTAAGGTAGACACACGACTGTCGAAGCTAGGCGCCCGTGCTGGCGAACGTGCAGTAGAGCGAGAGTAGATACGAGTAGTTATTTTTAGTTACGAAAAACGTCCCGAAGATCCGATAGAAATGTTTACCTGGTTGGACCGAGGTGGATCTACCGCATTCGGGAACAACCTATGAGAGACAATACATACAGCTGACACAGAAGAGCAGTAGAGTGCAGTGTCGCGCCACTGGTCGAGCAGCTATTGCAAAATAATAATAATAATAATAATAATAATAATAATAATAATAATAATAATAATAATAATAATAAATAGCGTGTGCTTCAAGAGCTGTTACGAGTGATCTGATGGAGTAGGTCATTTATGCGTGCACTAATCTCTCGTAGCCAAAATGATTGTCATAAAATGCACATTTGTAAGCATATGTTAATTTTCAGCAGTTGTGAATGATCATAGGGTTGCGATTTTGAGTTATTAAAATTGAGAGATATTAATATAACTTCAAATGTTTGCGAATGATTTTCTAAACGACCATGTCGCATCTCATAGCCGGCTTTGTTTAGAGGAAGCACAATTTTTTCACGAACACTGCTGTATGTCTAGACACATGACTTCTTCGGAAGCGTGCTGCAGTGAAAAAAAGATTTGCTTGATCAAGCTCTACAATTTCTTACATCACTTTTGAAAAATTGTTCAAGCCACCCTATATATATATATATATATATATATATATATATATATATATATATATATATATATATATATATATATATATGTTACAGTGGTGTGGACATTTGTTAATTATATAAATTTTAAGCTCATTGATGTATTATTGAATATAAGTAAGATTTGCCCGTTATAGATAATGTTCGTATATGTAATATATATATATATATATATATATATATATATATATATATATATGTATATTGTGGCGAAGTTTCCCCTTCCACTGGCGATGGTCCAACCACGCGCTACACTATATACGCATCATAGTGCAATTCAAATCTGTCCTAACCGACCACGTCCAACGGCCACAGCGTCCGCGCCAAACCTCATCGTACCGAGCGTCCACCACCCAATACATGTCTCAACAAGCCAACGGAGGACGGCTACAATCTTTCGCGCCGAAACTAGAGTCTACATCCCCGGTTTACTCAGCGTAACAAACATCGTTCATGGCTGCGCTTCAACTGAACGTTAATTAAAACAAAATGCATCATCATAGAGTCATCTTTCAATGAAGGTTCCTTATATAACTGATATTGCAGGTATCTCTGAGGCAAAATGTATTCGTAAAAACTACGCCCGAAAATTAAGCACAAATTATTTTTAATATCTCTTCCATCTACCTGAATATTTTGCTTTTGCCCCTTGTGACGTTTTCTACTTCAAAGTTTGACTAAACTAAGCTGACATTGGTTAGCAGCGCTGGATCCCCGTTTAGAAAAGAGAGATAACCCAAGCACAACTGGGTTATGAAGTTCTCGCCGCCGCCGAGGTGCGTGTTACAAAAACTAGCCATCCTACGAATCACACTACATGGTAATTTAATAAGTGTCTTCACTTAACACATACAGATGAGTTTAATATAGTCGAGTGCGCGCTTTAAACTAAGTTTGTGAGAAGTTCTTAACATGCCGGTGATGTTATACGACGTCTGGAGCGGACCTGAAAACAGATCCGACTCAGAATAAGCAAGTGTAAAACAAATGCTCCCAGGGTCGGTTTTATGATGGTTGAGCTTTTTTTAACATTATCTAGCGAAGTATGAAGGATCCAGACGAAATTATACTGTAAAATGACCGGAGAGCACTTGGGCTTTGGGTGTAGAGGGATTATACATAAACCCTTCTTGATTAGTAAGATCAGGACGTTTCTTCAAAATGCCGTATTCTCAAATTCTTAAACTTACATATTTAGAAGTGCGTCCATAGCTAGATACAAAGCTAATAGTTTATGTACCTAGTTCCTGTCAAGTTTTTTTAATGCTGCGAAACACTTGTTCATACGTAGACATAATAACTAAGGACGGAGCTATCCGTTTGCAATACTTAAAAAAACGAAAATAAATACGAGAAACCGGAAAGTTTAGACCGCAGTACAAGGTTTACCAGCTTAAGCTACTCAGCGTTTGTAAGTAACACATTTAGGCCCTAGCACAAACCAACACGGTTACCTACATGTTCTCATGTTTGAATTTTTGTCTCACCTTTATTAGGCAAGTTGTAGTCAAGGTAGAGTGTAATTTATCAAAACAGGTATTCTATCTGTCTAGGGTGCCGCAGAGCCTTTGCCTAGATCCATCATCACACATAGTATTTTTCTGACTTCGGATAGAGTTACAAATTCGTTGTTGCACTAAGCAAAGCGCTGAAAACATCTTAAGTTTAGAAGCCGTTATCCCTTGCAACCAAGATGTCTAGAAACAGATACATTGCGTTTCACTGAACGTTGTGCATAGGTGTTATTATTGTCACAGACTCCGCACCGACGGTCAAGACGGCACTACCTGTGCCGCGCTTTAGCAATTTCATTATGAGAGCTTTTATCTTAGAGTGCGTTGAAAACTTTTATGCTATACTACGGCCTTATTAAACCTCTTGTGTGTACATGTATAGACGCCATTCTGTTGCAACGATATTTGCTTTAGAGACTCCAGCATTGGTTTGTACGAAGAGTTGTCAAGCCGTGCAATGCTGCAAACTATCAAAATCCTGTCTGTTTTGTTGTGACCTAATACTCCACGAAGTGGCGGCTTTATCGAGTCAACCAACCAAAATTGCGGAACAAGATGTAGTGAAACACACCTTCGCATGACAAATGCCCCAGTCACGCAATTCGCCCGTTTGAGAACCCTTCTTTAAACAAGGTGTTGTATTATTAATAATAGACGATCAAATGCCCTCACGTTTTTATCAGTGTACAAAGGACATACTAGTACATATACATATACTTGTATATGTTACTTGGACATACTGATCAATCTCGCGGTTCCCGGTTCGTCTGTAAGAATTGTGTATTCTAGTTGGATACTAAAGCTCCTAATCCACGCAATGTACCCGTTAAAAACCCGAAAGAAAACCAACATGTATGTGACTAAACCTGTTGGCAATTAATGCAGATGGTGTTTTGCTTTAACACTCAGAAAGCATACATATAGCTAAGTGGTGTGAGATCACATTTGATCCATACAACCGATCACACTTCTACGCGAAGTGCGGAAGCGTCTCGGCATTTCGGGGTGTGTGTACGGATGGGCAGCACCCATCGTCTGATCGTTTTGAACGCCAATGTCGTGTTACCAGCGCAATAATAATAATGTTTAAATGAAACCATGAGGAATGTCGATAAAGCTATCGACTAAACTGCGCCGACTATGTTCCACACGGAAGTGCAAGTTGCACGTGGCACTTACCATCTAAATGTAGCGCAGGTCAGGGCTGTTTCAGCTGAAGGTAGAACTGCGTCCGCAGAACAGACGCCCGCAACTTAAACGCATACATACTGTAGATACTGGGTCGCGGGAGTAGAGTCTCCCCTCTATTAGAGATCGGGCTATCAGTTAGAGTAGCCTGGAGGTCAGTCGTCGGTAACAATAAACGAAATGCAGAAGGAAATACGAGAAACTATTCATTTATTAACACATACATTAGTGTCCCAGTTTTGCAATGACATTGTGGTCATTGCGCGTGACCTCGTATACTCAGTTTGGTATAAGAATACATTTTATTGATAAGATCGCCACTCTACAAAATAAAACTTGCAAACCAAAGTAAGAAAAGGGACATTCATAAACTAGCGTATGCTCTCGGTTGTATTGAAGTCATCATTTTGTTCACATATGGGCGTTCTGGCCTTTCTCTAGAACAGGGGCACGCTTTATATGTTTTTTTTACTAACTGCGCATCAGCTACAAAGAGGGCTGACATCAAATGCAAAATTACAATTGGACAAGCCGTTTATAAAAAAAATGTGCAAACCATAAACCACACATGCTGTAGTAATTTATCTTAGTATGGCAGATTGTATGCAGTAGCCACAACAATACTTATAGGAATCTAGAAACTAAGCTGTTTTAAAATCTGTATCAAATATGAGTAGAAAACACGAATTCGACGAAATATCATGTACTCGCTTAAGAAATGCTGGCTTCACCATATTCAACTGCCTACATGCAAAGTGCTAACATATTTCGACGTCTCTTTAATATTACCGAGTCGTCTGCGTAAAGCAGGACCATGACGACATGGCAGATCCTTGAGCAACGTTATAAATAACAATGTGCTGATATGTCGCGTTACGTAAACCCAGTCTGACAAAAACGTGCTAAGCTTACACACGCAATCATTAACAATAATCTAGTGAGCCCTCAGAAGTTAGCTGAGTAAAGTTACCTCTCGGGGTTCAACTCCAGGCTGTCCCAGCTTCATCAAGATGATATGCGACAAGAATGCGTTATTAAAACCATACTTCAATTCAATAAAAACCGCGAACATAAACAGTTTTTCCGGTTTAATGAAAACTGTGGTCTGCTTCATAGGTACATCACAGGCTGCAATAGTACAGCGCCCAGTTCTGAAGCCATTCTGCTTATCTGGAAGGACAGCCAGTGCTGTTAGGATATTGTGAAGTAATTTCATTTTTCATCCTATTGGCCGTCACGTAGAAGGTCCGATGGGTCTTTTTCCTTTTGGGTTACCTTTTTACCAGTCATTCGTTACTTGGCTGGCAGGATGCCCTCAAAGAGGATCTGCCCAAAAGCGACTGCCATATGGGCAGAGATGTCTCTGCAAAAGGCGTTTATTTATTTCTCCAAGATCTGGCCCGTACGCCTTCTTGTTTCAGAGAGAGCTAGTAGACAAGCGAGGGCAATATTGACTTCGTCTAGATTTACAGGTTTGCCAAAAGCCTCAGCGAAGAATCTT
>QVRM01002450.1:0-177876 GCA_003439945.1 Dermanyssus gallinae | reverse complement strand
TCGACTACTGCTGCTATTATTTCGACTACTACTGCTTTTGTGTGTGTGTGTTTTTTTTGAGAGGACTACCTAGAAAATGCGGAACGCACAACACACGACAGTCACCACGGCAAGACTACTACTTCGACTGCTACTACTACTACTACTACTACTACTACGACTACGTCTTTTACTATTATGATGGCTTTTCCGACTCTTACGAGGAGAACTACTACTATGCTACGACGACTGCCCCTGCTGCTGCTGCTGCTGTAGCTGTTGCGACGGCGTCGGCGGTTACTGCAGCTGCTGGTGCTGCTGCTGCTGCTGTTGTTACGGCTGGCTAGTACGTTACGGCGCTCGTCGGTGATATGATGATTCTTTCTGTTGTTGGTCGTCGGTAGCCGTCCGTTTGTTCGCAATGCCGCCGCACCATCAAACATGTTTATTGCACTGCGGCGCAACAGTATGGCAACAACGACGACAACAACGACGACAACAACAACAACAACAGCAGAAACTATGGCAGCGACAACAACAACAGCAGAAACAATGGCAGCGACAACAACAACAACAACAACAACGGCAACAACAACGACGGCAACAACAACGGCAACAACAAGGGCAACAACAGCAGCGCCGAACGTCGTTCTCTGCCTTCTGGGCCCCGTTTTATAGAGGTGCCATCATATCATCAACGACTTTCTACTGCCCACACCGACACCGACGACAACTGCTATTCTTGCTACCTAGTCTACTACTACTACTACTACTACTTCTACGACAATAACAACGATAACAACAACAACAACAACTCTGCTATAGTTACTATTAGTACTACGATTACTACAGCAAAAGCAGGAACAACAACAACTTCAATGATAACAACATCACCTACGATTATTATTGCTTGTAGTACTGCAATTAGCACGACTGCAATATATATATATATATATATATATATATATATATATATATATATATATATATATATATATATATATATATATATATACATACATATGTTTTGACGATCATCATTTTAGTTGTTGACGACGACTCAACGGATGTGTTGAGGGTTGACTCAGTTTTTCACCACACCCATTCCTCTCTCTTCCACGATAATCATAATAATAATAATAATAATAATAACAGTATTTACGACCACAACAACAACAACAACAATATCAGCGCCACGATGGACAGCATCTAACATCATCATTATCATCATCGACATTATTATTATTATCATCATCATCATGGTCATCGGCCTCGATCTCCATCGTAGGCATCATGACGCCGGTGATGGTAGCGAAGGTGAGGGTGGTGGAGGCCGCCGCCCTGCACCGGCCGCGTCATGACACCGTTGTCGTCGTCGTGGTCTTCGTTGTCGTCGTCGTCGTCGTCGTCGTCGATGATGCATGCTTGCCTCTTACTGCCGCAAGTACTACTACTACTACTACTATCATTACTACTACTGCGAGTACACTCCTTGCCCCCCCCCCCGCCTCCACTTCCCCCTTCCATCCCCGTTCGTCTGCCCCCTGTGGCTGCAACAGTAGTTGCAGCCCCTAGGCCGCACCAAAAACAACAACAATCGTTGCTGCAACAACAACAACTACAAGCACGACCTACAACAACAACAACAACAACGACAACAACAACGAGCAGCAACAACAACACCAACAACAACAACACGAACAACAACAACAGCAACAACAACACCAACAACAACGACGACAACAACGAGCAGCAGCAACAACAACAAAAACAACAACAACAACAACAACAGCAACAACAGCAGCAGCAGCAACAACACTTCCAGGCAGTTGGTGAGTCGTCAACGTGTCGACGACTCATTAAGATTCATTAAAAATATCGTTATGGCGGCGGCACCGACAACAACAGCAACAACGACAACAACAACAACAACACTCGTGACACCAGCCTGTGACAACACTGGCTGAGTCGTTTGCTCGATCGCCAGGTCGGTGGGTCGGTCGCATACCAGCTAGCACGGAGATCGCAGCCCCTGTTCTTCGTTTGGTGCTGTTCGCCGAACGTCGGCAACAACAACAACAACAAAAGCAACAACAACAACAGCAACTTCATTTGTAGTACGAATACTTATAGTAGTAAGAGTTGTTGTTATTGTTGCAGCTGCTGTTGCTGCTGCTATTGCTCTAGTAGCAATAATAGAGGTAGCAATCGCCGCAGTAGTCATATTAGCAGTATATTAATAGGTATATTATTAGCAATGGTAGTCGTCTTACTATTGCTACTACTACTACGACTGCTAGTGGCCAGTGTATCCCTTCGAACAACAAAACAACCATATGCGAGTAGTAACCATACTCTAGCTGTCCTAGCCATACATAGAGTAGATACAAGCAGCAGCAGCAGCAACAACAACAACATCATGCGAACGCGCCTCAATGTACTTTCTTTAGATGTGCGTCCGTGCGAAATATACATTGCGTCGCCGTGCTATCTATATATATATATATATATATAGGAAAGTGTGTGTGCACTAAATCAAATAATTAATACTTCAAACGGACCCAACTATAAAGGACAGTTGAACCTGTCGGACATATCTATATGTATATATATATATATATAAAGATCTGGCACAAAATAACTCGCGCTCTGGCATATACCCAGTATGGAAAACTACTGCAGTTTCGAAGAACAGCAGTCTTATACAAACGTCTTTACTTCGCGAAATGCTTTACACATCAGTTTGCCTTTACTGGCAAAGGAGAAATGAAAGCAAGCGTCTAGACAAAACGCTAAGATTGCGGTTTTTTTCAACCGAATGTCCTCGACATTTCTTCTCTTTTGTGCTGCAGGAAAGCAAACTCGAGCCTTTCTCACGGAATTCCACCAAACGGTAACGGGTAAGGTAACGAAGCTGGAGCGGCTAAACTCCTGAAGTAACGTTTAAATATTAAAGTCCAACGCGGAAACGCAGCCTACTTGGCACGGCCTCACTTCGCAGAAGAGAGGCCAAGAAGTAAGCAAATTGCAAGGGTGTCCACGTGACGGGATTCAGCGCGCGGAGACGTCCCTTTGGTATTTCGCAGGGTTATTTTTGAAGCTGATACTGTTTAGTTTATTGATCATCATTAAATTTATATCACTCATATATTTGTTTTAATGGGGGAAATTGGATGGTAATACACCATCTCTTTTTATTGATACATCTGTGCTCCCCGTTTTTTTTCCGATCATGGTCGATTTTTAATCCACTCCGGTATTGACCTTGATTAAATTGTGAACCATGAAAACCAATTTAGGAGTGGCCGGTCTGGGTCTCGAACACAGGCCTCCCGAATGCAAGACAAAGGCTCTTGCCACTAAGCCATCTTGCTCGGTAATCGATTATGTATATAACATTGCTACTAATATATATATATATATATATATATATATATATATATATATATATATATATATATATATATATATATATATATATATATATATATATATACCTTGAACCTCGAAGCCTGGACAATGTCAAACATGCGTCTGTGAACTACAATCTTTGTGCTGATAATTTTAAAGTAGAGGTCAACACGAACTCTACAAATGCTAATTAATCAAATTTCGCAGTGGCGCACTTATAGTGATATAAATATATCAGTTCCGATCGCGCCGTTACTTGTCTCAAGGAGAGACACAAATAAAAGTAAAATGATCATGTCATTTCTATCGAAAACTCGATTAGAAACCTTTAAGCTACTATTGCGCCCGACTTTGATTTTCATTCCACAGATATTGTTTTATCAACGATCGCTGCCCGCATATGCTGTTTCGCTGTTTAATTGTGACGACACTTAACTTTGACCTAAAACCTCCAATGATAATATATATATATATATGGCACGTTAACAACTTAATGATGCTTAATGATTGCTGTTATTGGTTTCTTGCTATTGTTGTGTTGTCTTCATATATATATATATATATATATATATATGGCGCGCACTCCAGGTAGTTACCTTGTGGTTACTCTACGCGCCACTAGGCGTACAGTAAACGGAAGAAAAACATGATTCGTCGGGTGATGACATTACCATTGCTGTTGTTGATGGTTAATATTGCGGCTGGAGTAGTAACTATTCACTGTAGTCAACGTATTACATCGAGCACGCTACGAGAGCGTGTGATGGTCCTATATCACGGCTTGGGAAACACGGGAAAACGATACGTCTGAGCGATTATTCTCAATCCGCCCTCCGGTCACTCCCCACTTGAGTAAACACAGTTCGCAAGAGGTAGGAGAAAAAGAAGTCCTCGAAAGGAAAGCGTTTGCGGACCAAGCAGAGAAATCCACCGTTTTTTTAATGTACATCGTCATAATGCTATCTGTATATACACAAAATGTGAGTTGTACGCATGTCCATATATCTGTTTTTATATATATATATATATATATATATATATATATATATATATATATATATATATATATATATATATATATATGCATATATACATACATACACATATATATATATATTATTTTTTAAGTGCATTTTATTGATAACATGTACGATGAACATGACTTGATTATTCCGTAAGGTTAATGGCCGTGTACGGTTTTGCACTGATACATCCAAGCATCATCGACAAAGGAAGATTATATTGCGTGTAAACGCACGTACTTCACATGTTCCGTATATATATATATATATATATATACATATATATGTTTATTTTTCGTATATTACATTATGTTTGTGGGACACATATTAAAAAAAGATTAGGTAATTTGTGACTAATACGTGTCCGCCTCGTCTAGGCTAGGCCGAGACCACTTCAGAAGTGTGCCCCGAACGGAGGCCGCGTTTCGACATATATACATATATATATATATATATATATATATATACGTATATATATATATATATATATATATAAATATATATACATATATATATATATATATATATACATGGGAACTGGAAACTACATAAAACTTTTTTTTCAGCGTTATTATTTTGTGAAGCTCATAATTATAAAATAGTTTGCGACCGACACTACTAAGCATAGAAAGCAACAGGAATTTGCCAGCCGCTTAAACAAGCTCTCACCTAGCACGCCATCACTTGAGCACCCGCACGAGTACTCTCTACGTCGCACGGTGTTAGAATGAAAATATTAGCATGTTTGTCTTCAGCTTTGCTGAACTCTTCTGAGTATGCGTTGCCAAGCAGGCACACAGATGACGTTCGGCGTCAACAAATCGGAAGTGATTTGTGCGCGGAGAATAAAGCTGACAACCTGTCTGAATCCTATAGACTGGTCTGTGACTGCTTAAGCTGGTCTAGACAGAATCTGCAGCCTTTGCCCTTATATATTGGCCTTCTCCTTTTCTTTGGCTCTTTTGACCTTTTTTCACCATTTGTCTTCTCCGGGAGTTGTCGACTCGACTTGTAGTCACAGAAAGCCGAGGACTTCCAACCTCAAACGACCGCCACATTCGTGTGTAGGCAGATGTACCACAAAATCAATCAGAAACGTTGCAGCTCTGCGCACACTTTGTCGCGTGCTGTCCTCTGTGGCGAATAATCTTTGGTGTCTGTGTTTTAGTTTCTCATCAGTTCAATGCTTTGACGGAAAAGTCTTTGAGAGCACTGGTAGGTTAGCAACTCCAAATAAAGAACGCGGGTGGTACCACCGTATGCTGCCAACGGCCACCACGGGACTTGGAGTGCCGAGAACGAGGATCGCCGCCTCTGCGAGCTAGCGTTTGAGCTGACCGATGTCAATTCTTGCACGAGCGTCTAATGTCGCCTCTGTTCGTGCGAAATAAATATAGGATAGCCACTTATTGAATCAGAAGTAACGATAAGAGCAATAATAACAATAACAATACAGGGAACAACAACAGCAACAACAACAACAACAACAATAACAACAATCGATACGCATGATTTCCTCTATCTCTCTCTGTCACACCTCCCCACGAAGGTTAGGAGGCGCCCCAAGACGTCCGGCTCGTAAAACATCGGTCGCTCCAAGAAATTCGCCTCAAGAACGACCTAAGCTCTTTCTTGTCGTAGCACTATTCTGCGACACCAGATCACACCGATGGCGCCGAACATATAGTCGCATCTCGAAATTGCGGCGACACCATCTCGATTTATGTATCACGACCAAAGACATAGGTGAAAAGCATCACTACTACTAGTATGTAGGCTGTAACCCGTATTAACTACTACGACCATTCGAATTATTAATACTACTATTACTAATTACAATTCATGCACATCATATTTATTCACCATAGTTATTGGTAGTAGTACTAATTACAATTAAAAGCGAGAACAACGGTACGGCTCTCACAATCACTGCAACTAATGTTTCTGTTATTATTATTATTATTATTATTATTTTTTTTTTATTATTATTATTATTATGCTTTATTATTCAATTATAACAATTGTGAAGTATGAACGTTTAAGCCAGGCCTGCGTTATTATTATTATTATTCGTTGTCGAATCGCCATGGCCGACTCAAACAAAAGTAGCCATTCCTCTGGCGAACGAAGGGAAAACCCCGAGAAGACAGCAAGATTCATAGAAGCAACAACGAGGGCAACATCAACAACTTTGACAACACCAGCAGAAACAACTAGTAGAATAGAATTATTACAACTACTGTTTTCGTGCTACGCCGTTACGACAATGAACATCTATTTCCAGTAGAATCATCACATTTTTAGTAGAATCATTGTGGTGTGCCTGTGGCAGATGGCCAGACACCCTCGAACGCAGCGAGTGAAAAACAAGCGCCGAGAATACGAGATTCATTACGGCGAGGTTATTCGGTCGGTCGTTATCACTGAATAACAGTGGCGCATGGCCCTTTTCTTAGTTTTTTGTTAGTCTTACTTTTCTCATGATTCTGATATCATTTTCTGACTGCATTCATTTGAGAGCACGATGTTGTTCCCCGATGGTGCGAAGCGAAAAGAGATGATTGGGCCTGCACTTCGCTCTCAGATTACCGCTTTTGTGGCTCATAATAACACAACAGCATAATAAGCACAGCATTATTCCATATGAAGGCAGGTGGACGAAGTCTAACGAGGTTGCTCAAGGTAGCGACTCCAAAACCGGAAAACACTGCAAACGCTCGGGAGACCTGTGCAGTCCATGAGCACGCAATAGTAAAAGATAGCAGTACAAAGGCTGACGACTTACAGTGAGGCCTTAACCAAGTCAGTGATATAAGGCATAAGGTAAAAGTTGACAGCAATCTAACGAATATATTGTATGGATTCTTCAGATTTATATTTTATATATAAAAACACAGAGGCAAAGTATGAGGCATATTATTTTAGTTATAACACCTGGCACCGCTGCAGCGGTGGCGGACTACAGGACGGCATGCGAGGTGAGGAAGCGGAACGAACAGCGAGATACGCTTTCAGATCGTCGACGTTCACCCAAATATTTGATATCCGACAGTAAATTCTTGCTTATGCTAAATACGAAGGTGAAGTGTAGGAGAAGAGAATTTGGTTCTAATATATAAATCATAAAATAAACATATACTTGTAATACTACTGCGTTTGCTCATTAGCTATATATATATATATATATATATATATATATATATATAGACAATTTCTACCGGTGTTCGTACTTTGTTTATTCATCTCCTGCTGTTGGCGATGGCAGTGTAAAGCCGTAGATGCCTAGTAGTATAGTCAACAAACTCACAATAGCGTAAAACTAAGTAAAACGTACGCAACAAATGCACGCATTTGTGTAACTTTGCCTGGGATCTATCTTTTATGAATAGTCAGATTTATTATCACACATGTTGTGTGCCTGGGACCTCTATTTTATCATTATATAATAAAAGTGACTCTAGCATGTTCATATTAAAACGCTGTAATCTGCAGTCAGCGTAAGAGGAATCTCCACCAACAACAAAAAAACGGCTAGTGATACAAGATTGAGAGAAACGACGAACACAGACTTGCCCACTCGATATCTCACGCTGTCCGCTAATTAAATGGCATAAATTCAATTTGAAATTTCCAGCGATAGCGCCGAAAGGGTCAGCAAGTAATAGGCGAACCCTGAAAATATGGAAAGTAATCTGCTGAGCAAACAAGAACATCAGCAATAAAGTTTAAAGAAGGCAGACATGGAAAAGAGAGATCTCTTACGAGAGTCATGCCGGTGGCAACAGTGGTAAACATTTTCCTTTCTGGTATTCGGCCGTCAGCAGTGTCAACTCTCGACTTCGACGACAGGTGGAGGACGCTTTCTCTTGTTTGATCGTTTGCATTCTTTCCCCTGAAATGCGGCCCTGCATGTTCCCGTTCCCCGAGACGCCTATCAGAAGTGAGGGCGCTTCCAATGGGCGCAGACGAGTGTATTATCTCCTTGTTATTTATGCGGCTTTTGTGCTTTTCGTTTTGCGTTGTCGTTTTTTGGAAGTGGCGGGTTGTAAGCGTAAGAATGCATCGATGCACAGCCGAACAACAGCCAGTGTTGTACTTGTACAGTGAAATGAAACTTTTGATGCCCTTGGCGTGCAGACGTAGTAACGAGACGGTATATATATATATACATATGCTGTTTTATGATTTTCGATTTGGAGGGGCTACCTTCAGACACTATTCTCAGACTTATTCTAGTCACGACAAAAGTACGGGGCGAAAAGCGCGCAGATGTCTGAATACGTAATATATATACTTGTATAAACACGCACATATGTATCTACATAAATACCTTTACGTATGCATGATATACACACACGACCCTTTGAACGGCTGATATTTGCATTTCAGTGCCAAACATATATATATACATATATGTATATATATATATATATATATATATATACACATATATGTATATATCAACAGAGTGAATTCGACAAAAGTTTAAGCTGTGTTAACCTATTGACCTCGTAATGGGTAAATACTCGACCATGCAATATAAACTTTTTCTAAGAGAGAATCATGTTTCCAATTTTGTCCATATATATATATATATATATATGTATTGTGCACACATACAGGGCGAGACTTACATGTGTCTAGTTGAGTACGAAGCGTTGTTTAACCCTTAGCAGTATAATATGATCCATTACGATTTTTTGACTTGATCACTTGACCGAACGTAAGTAGGTGCAGCATACGTCAATCCAAACAAAATCAATCCACGTGTATGTCACCGGCTGACTCAGTTCTCCAGTTCTCGTCGGCATATCGTTGCTGTATTTTGCAAACTTATCACCATAAGGATACCGGCCGCGTCCTGACACATACTAGCCCGGCCGACGCTTAGCACAGGCCGATGTCGCAGAGAACACGAAATTTAGAAGAAGAACTCTCATCTTGTTAAAACTGTTGAACCACCGCGAGGAACCACCGAGCCGCCACCAATAGGCCATTATTCACTTCAACAACAATGCCACCAACAATTCTCAGTTTTATCTTCTTCTCTCAAATTGACTCGCTGTATTGCTAGTCTTCTCTTCCTTGTTTCGTCGTTATGATTTCGTTTCCCTTCTAATGTGATTCTTCCTTTGTTCGTTGCTGTCGGTTCGTCACTCCTCTACGCGGCACCATTGCTTTTCGATGTTCTACTCTATGTACACCATGTCAGTTCAAGGCGCGAACTAGGATATCTTCTGACATATATACAACAGATTGCAGTCCGCACGAAGTGTGAGTGAACAACTTCTTATCATCACCTTATCTAATGACGAATGATGTGACGATAAAATGAGGGGGTGGTGTGATTCTATTTTTCACCGTTGTTGTTGTTGTTGTTGTTGCTCTTGCTGTTGTTGTCGCTACGAGTAAAAACGTGACATTTGTCGCTTATCGTTCGAGATTGTTGCTTACTAGTGGTAACTGTTGTAATTTTGTCATTTATCGGCGCTCGGGCCCATCTTGCTCCTCTGCTAACCGTAACTGAACACGGATAGGAACAAACAACGACAACAACGGCAGCAGCTGCATCAACAGCTCTGATTACGCCGAGCCCCACACCGGGCATACCGCTGTCAAAAACAAACCACGGTCGTTGCCGAAGATGTCTGAAGCATCCGCACACCTGCCGGTGAGCAGAACTGGGTCCCGCCACCCACGAAACGAAGCAAGCACCTCACGCATTCCTCGGCAAGAAGCTTGCGCGCCACTTTCTACGAGCCGCCACTTTGCGTCACCACCACCAGCAGCAGCAGCATGCGACAGCATAAGCAACACCTGCTGCTGCTGCAACAACAGCAACAAGCATAGCACCATCTGCACCAAGCGGAGCACTATTAAGCTAAACGCCATCTGCACCAATCTGAGCACTATTAAGCTAAGCACCTATCTGCATCAATCTGAGCACTATTAAGCTAAACGCCATCTGCACCAATCTGAGCACTATTTCTGCCAAACGCCATCTGCATCAATCTGAGCACTATATCTGCTAAACGCCATCTGCATCAATCTGAGCACTATTTCTGCTAAAGTCAGCTGCATCAATCTGAGCACTATTTCTGCTAAACGCCATCTGCATCAATCTGAGCACTATTTCTGCTAAACGCCATCTGCATCAATCTGAGCACTATTTCTGCTAAAAGCCATCTGCATCAATCTGAGCACTATTTCTGCTAAACGCCACCTGCATCAATCTGAGCGCCATCTACACGAGGCTGCTGAGCACCATCTGCAACCAAGCTGGGCCACACGATCTACACGGACCGGCCATCCACTTGCCGCCGAGAAGCGCTATAAACACACACCGGCCGTCACGTAGTTCACGTGGGCACGCGTCGTGTCGGCCACGAACACGCGCCCTCGCCGCTATGGTGATGGTAATGGCTCATTTTGCTGTCACCACTAAAACCGACGCACCGGACGACACGATTCGACGAGCCGTTTTCTTGTTTCTCGGCTCGAAGTGTAGCGCTAACACGATGTGATTGTGAGCAGCGGCATCAGCAGCAGCAGCAGCAGAAATGAACGATGCTGATAGCATAGCTAGCTGTGTGTACGGATGAACCAGCCAACAAATTAATGACTGATTGAATGATTGATTGAACTGATTGAATTGATTGAACTGATTGAATTGATTGAACTGGATATATTGAAGGATAGCCGAATCATAGCAGCAGCAGCAGCAGTAATCAGGAATTTCATTCGAGGCTCATGGCTTATCAATCGACGTTTGACATCTTCTTACTTCATGCATTGCTGTCCTGTTGTCAGCTGCCTCGATCATCTCGTTCGAGCTTCGTTCGAATTCATTCGAAAGAATCGAGGAAGCTCATAGACGAACGCGCTCTGCACGCTCGTCTATGAGCTTCAATGGATTCTCCGTTGTAGTCGTCGTCGCTGTCATCGTTCAGGTCCAGGTCGTCCAGCTACGCGATGATCCGTTTCGCGCAGGCGAGATGAGTCAGGCAAAAGCACACACCCGGCACAGCAGAGAAGCAAGCACAATTTTGACGACAACGACGACGACGACGACTACGAGTGATGTCTACGATGACGACGACGACAACGACGACAATCCGAATGATGGGGCCGAATGAGGTGAGAGGATGCAGCACGATGATGGACCCTTCTTCTTCTTCCCTCATGTTTATCCGATCGACACACAGCGGTGCTATCCAAACACATGGCCGTACAGACACACGCACATACACGATGCGATGGACCTAGCTCTGCCAGCCAGCGCTGACATTGAGGTTGCTGCTGCTGCTGCTGGCGGTGAAATAGACCAGTGTTATTCTTCTTCTTCATCATCTTTTTTGCCTTACTTATCATCTCCATATTGTAGGACACTTGCCGTGGCAATAGTATGAATTATAGTAGTAGTAATAATAATAATAATAATAATAATAACCACCATCGTAATTTTTGGGGAAACGAAACGAGCGGTTCGAGTTGTCATCGAGGTGCCAACACTCTTCGAACGTCGTCCTCCGTGTCAGCCGTGGCCAGCCGCGATAACATCAGCAGCAGCAACAGCAGCCGCCACATAATCAGCTGTAGCTGCGACAATAGCAGCAGTTGTTGTTGTTGTTGTTTTTGTACTAACCAGAGTAATTAGTACAAATTGCAGCAGTGTAGTAGGTAGTACTACTAAGCTACTAGGCTGAGGTGATGATTGTGAAGTGCAATATATGTGCCGCCTTTGACGATTCTTGGTTCACTCAGACACACTGTCTTTCCGCACTTTCTCTCTTCGTATTTACGCTTCTCCCACCCCCTCTCTCTTTCCCTCTCTTCTCTGCGCGTTTTCTCTCTCTCTCTCTCTATCTTTTTCTCTCTGTTGTCGATGTCCAAATGTTTGCCATCATTCCGGCGCGGCAAAACTAGAGAGGCCGCACTGATGCTAAGCCGTAAGTTGTAGAGTCCGTCTCTGCTACACCAGCTGCTGCTGCTGCTGTTGCTGCAGGTGCCGCCACCAGCAACAACATCAACATCAACAACAACCGCTGCTACAACAATACAACTAACAAAAGCAGCTGCAACAATAGCAACAACACTAACGGACACAACGAACGACACGGCTGGAAGAAGAACCGCAGCAGCGAGAACTTCAACGAAGACGACAGCAATCACAGCAACAACAACAGCAACATTAACAACAACAACAACAACAGCAGCAACAACAACAACAACAGCAAAGTCTTCCGACACCAAGCTGGATCGAGGCATAAACAGGGAAGCACAATTGCTACTACAACGATATGCCTAGGAGAAGGACAACGATTACGACTATTGGGCGAGAACTTCCTCTATAGGGTTCATCTCCCTTCTACTAGAACAACAACAACAACGACCCATCGACTAACTGACTCACTGACTAACAAACACCAATTGCTACGATCGCTAATAGAACCACCACCACAGGACAGAGGATGGCGGCTGCAATAGCAACCGCGCGCGAGCCGCGAATAGTCCGCTGACATACAGAGAAAGACAGACTCCCAGAGGAGAGAGAGGCCCGCTCTGCCCCCTCTCTCTCTCTCGCTCTCTCTCTGTCTGCCCGCAGCAGCTCCGTTGCGCGACCCACCACCCACTGGCGAAATAATGTGTAATAAACATATAACTGACGGTCATGATGTGCGTCATGTTCGTCTAATATAATCAACGGCTAGACCAATAATTGTGGTGGCTGTTGTTGTTGTTGTTCTGGCTGTTTTTGCTGTAGTTCCAGTCATAGTAGCAGTAGTAACAGTCGTAATCGCTGTCGTCGTCGTCGATGTCGTAGTCTATAGCTCGTCCTCCTCTTTCTCGGCGCTGTGTCGAGTGTAGTCTCTGGCTGTAAGAGTAATCGCGGTGTTCATCATATTCGTATATTATTGTTAGTAGTGATAGTCGTCGTATAGTAATCGTCATAGTCGTAGTAATAGTGATATACAGTAATAATACTATCGAGTGGAGAGTGCCAGGATGACTACAACCGCTGTTTCTGCTGCTGCTTGAGCCACTACGGTGAAATGGGTGTATGTGTGTACGGGTGTGAACGAGGGAACAGGCGGGCAAACAGTAGAAAGGGTAATAGAACACAACGTGCTTACTATACTGGTCGAGCGAGTCCTTTCCCTCTATCAGTGTTTCTTTCGCTCTCTCCCTCGCCCCCTCTCAGTGTGCTGTTGTTGTTGTTATCGACGTTCTCGTCATCGTCGTCATCGTTGTCGTGAGCACAGTGCACAACCAGCATGGCTAAGTACGCGCGCAAGGACACAAGCGAGCATCATCCGCCAACCGAACCGAACGAACGTACTCTTCATTTCTATACTAATTACTACCGCTACTAATAATGCTACTACCGATCACCACAGCTACTAGCTATAATGCTACCGCCACCACAGCTACTAGCTATAATGCTACCGCCACCACAGCTACTAGCTATAATGCTACCGCCACCACAGCTACTAGCTATAATGCTACCGCCACCACAGCTATTATTTATAATGCTATCACCACCACCACAACTACTACTACTACTTAGAATGCTACTACCTATCACCACAGCTACTACTTATAATGGTACTACCAACCACCACAGCTACTACTTATAATGCTTCAATCAACCACCATCACAGCTACTATTCATAATGCTATCACCACCACAGCTACTATTTATAATGCTATCACCACCACCACAACTACTACTTATAACGCTACTACCAACCACCATATCTGCTACTCATAATGCTACCACCACCACCACAGCTACTACTCAGTACTACGACTATTAATTACTACAGCTACTACTTGCAGCCAACTATGCCGTGCTACTAACTACCGTTGTTGCTCCGCGTACTAATAATTACTCGAACGAACGATCAAGCACCCGCGGGGGAAAGGGAAGCGACTTCGTTAACCGACGGATACTTGGGAGAGGAGGAAGAAGGCAGCGGCAGCAGCGGTCGCAACAGCTGCTGCTTAATGCGCGGAAGCACGCCGAACTGCTCCGAACCCTCTCTTGTGACAGCGGCTCGCTGTCTCTCTTGTCACACCAGAAAGGTGTGACGTCTGTCAATCGTTGCCGCTAGTTGTTCTACCTTCAGCCAGCGTATTCCGCGTTCGATTGTCCGTCGAAATGGCAATCTACTACTATCTCTCGACAAGACAACGACAGCAAGCGCTACCAAACAATACCCAACTTTGTTTGACTCGCATGACAGCCACACACACCAACCACAAGACAGCAAAACCCGCCCCGCCTACACTGCAACAACAGAGGTCAATGCGCTCAGAAGGGTTATTACTTGGTCTCTCTTTCTTTCTGCATATTTAAGTATTCCGTATACAAATATACGTTGATGATCTATCTGGCTGCTGCTCATCATTGAGAAATGACAGCATCTGGGTGCACACGGCTAGTGAATTTGGGAGTTGCAAAGAAATATATATATATATATATATGTATAAACTCCTCCTCCTAGTATATACATATATATACACGAAGCCAGTTCGCATATGCAAAATTCGTATCGACGTGCGCCGGCCGCCGCGTAAATCACACTGGCTGTAGTTGAAATCGTAGTACTTATGTGTATGCCTAATCATCATTGTTTACTATATATATATATATGTGGCGGTGTGGCCCTGAGGGATAGTCATTTAGCGGTGTATCGCAAGTTCGATCCTTGTTGTTTATCGAATTTTCGTTGAGCGATGCTTATTGATAATAGACAATAAATCATACCGCTGAAAGTCAGCGACGATACTGTCACAAGAACTGCTGGGGATAACCTAGATATCTCAACATGGCCTGCTACTCTAAGCGCCCCTGATATGAGAGGGTGACATATGTATTTAGGTATGCATGCCAAGTGAATAATAAGTATATATATATATATATATATATGTATCCTTACCTAGGTTATTGCAATAATGTGTATAGTAAAATATATAGACTTATGTTTATAGTTTCAAGTTTATTTCACTTTAGATTGGTAGACCTAAAATGCATGTCAACTGATGACACCTTTCACTACTGCATGCATCGAATCAGTTTCTATTTCCTTGCATTGCAGTATGTGGTATCGGTCAATATTACACTTGCCACTATATTTACATACACAGTCTTTCATTCCAAAGCAATACCCGCTTAGGCATATATGTTTGTGGTAACCATGCCAGGCAAGTTAACAGAGTATGCATCTGTTTGATTGCAATTCCCGCTTCCAACGGTTTGTCGTGAATGCAGGACCGTCGGTGAACCTCTTGATGGCAAAGTTCAAATTGCGCTCTTGTCTGAATGCGCGATATTGCTCTACGACCAGCGCGCTGAAATTGTATTTGTCTAGGGTAAGGTCTTCCACAAAGCTTTGCTTTTGGCACAGTTCCAGCGCCAAAGTTGTCGATGCGTTACGTTGCAGTTCGAGCACATACCTCACAGAGTTTGCTTTTACTTTGTTAATCTCGGTCACGTTCTTTTTTCTCTTTCATGTTGTCTAAGCATAAGTTTAGTGCAATGGCCCGAAGGTAGTAAGGTATAATTAGAGCTATTTTTATCTAGAAATGGTTCATTCCAGCCTTAGTGTCAATCTGCATAAAAACTGAAGATATATATATATATATATCTTAGATCAAAATGCAAGCTTGCATTTTTTATTTCGAGTGCAAGATGAGAAAAGTCGGATGACGAAATCCTATACCTTACTCTAAATAGTTGAAATCAATTACATATATATATATATATATGTATATACCACTTTAGATTGCATTTAGCATCGACAATGACAACAGCTATTTTCAAGTGACCATCCGTCTATGCGTCTCCAACTCAATCTCGCGACGGGCTAATAGGTTTGCGAAGACATTGTGCGGCCAGACGTTCTTCTGCGGTATGCTCTAAATTACGAATAGGCCGCGCGAAGCGGCTTTTTCTTCCCCAGCAGAAAGCTTCTCTTGTTCTCGGAGCTCGGACATGCCCTACATGCCCTGCCTGGGTCAATCATTCTCAGAGACCGAAGCTGTCGCAGAAAGGTCTGCTCAGCGCGCCACGAAAGCTACGAGACGCACCACCTACGGCGTAATCATTTTGCTGCTTGTAACTGTTCAACTGTTTCAACTGTTTGTTTATTGACATTTCTTGTAGATAATAGCACACATTAATTTCAAGCTCCATTAAGCACATAGCTTGTTCGGAGCCCCTTTTATGAATAACAATGTATAATTTATATATGCCATTTGCATTTTATGAATAACAATGTATAATTTATACATGCCTGCCTAACGGAGGCCGGTACTTTGTTCCAGTAGGATGCCCCAATGTTTTTGATTGATAGCCTTGACTGGTTGGAGTTGGCGTGTGACAGAGTAAGCAGTAACAGCCAAGGAAACGGCCAGGCAGGAGAGGTTTGAGCGGGTCTCTCGGGAGAGTGGTCGAGACGAGGAGCCGAGGGAGGGGGGAGGGGTGGGGAGCAGCCAGGCCCTCATGGTCTCAACGCACCCTCACAGGACGGATTACAAAATGGCATCCCCCTATCCAACCGCAGGTAGACATGCGGGATGATAGTCAGGGATAGAGCTGATTGAAGGCGAACGGCAGAGACGCCTCTCCCACGGTTTCGATGTAATGCCAAAGTAATACCGAGCCTGGGGGGGTGGGGAGGAATCCGGGTTTAGTGGGTTTGCGAGTCTCACACTAGTCACGCAGGCTGCTAGTGGCGCATGTGCATCATGCATTACCGAAACCTCCCAGAACAAAAAAAAAAAAAGATTAAGCAGGTTTAATGCGTTACCCCTTGTAGATATGGGTGTTGCTGATGTTGCCAGACCATATAAGTTTGGATGCACTCCAAGGAGTATACGCTTAATTTCAACTACGAGACAGTATTCTATAAGTTTGGGAACGGCAAAATGCTAATATTTTTGTAGTGCGGTTGCGCTGAATCTCGCATCCAGAGGTCCAGAGTTGTCCTCAGTGCTCGTTTTTGGAGTCGGTGAAGCGACCTGATAAGACGCATCTTTGTTATGCCATAAACTTCTACAGCGTAAGTCAGGTGACTATGGACGTAGGCAAAATACATCGCCATCAGGCAGTTTTGGAGAAGAATTCGTCGACTGCTGTCATTGAAAAAAAAAAAACATGGTTAAAGTTAGGTGATAAATAACTAAACTTCGACGGAAAACGCACCACAATATTGCTTTACCCCCCCCCCCCGTTGTTTTTTGTGGAGGAGGGTTAAATGCAGTTACGCACTACAGCTATGAGCAGGAAAATTCGGTTTCCATCTCGCGCTTTGTGGGATTCGACCCCAGCGGATGGATGTTATGCCGCTGAGACCCATGCCCACTAAACGCACCTCCCCCATTAAGCTTCACTCTCTGATGGCACAGATCTTCCATAGTGATTTGGATTATCCGTATTGGGGTATTCATTTAATTTTTTTAACGACTGCTTAGTCGTTTACGTCAGTCTCTGGTGTATAGTGTTGCCTCTGTGTCTTTAAGTTTATCATTAAATAAAATGCAGATAAAGAACTAGCCTATGAGGACGTTCTTCTGCGGTATGCTCTAAATTACGAATAGGTTCCGGGAAGCGTTTTCTCTTCCCCAGCAGAAAGCTTCTCTTGTTCTCAGCTCGGGCATGCCCTACATGCCTCTGCTGGGTCAATTATTCTCAGAGATCGAAGCTGTCGCAGAAAGATCTGCTCAGCGCGCCACGAAACCTACGAGACGCTTCACTTACGGCGCACCCTAATTTGATTGCTTTGACCCCCCCTTAAATCCTCTGCTGTGTTTTTGTGGAGGAGGGTTAAATGCTGTCACGCACTACCGCTATGAGTAGGAACATTCGGTTTCCATCTCGAGCTGTGTGGGATTTGAACCCAGCGGATGGATGTTACGCCGCTGAGACCCATACCCACTAAACGCACCTCCCCCATTAAGCTTCACTCTCTGATGGCTAAGATCTCCGTAGAAAAGTGCGATAGGCCATCAGGAGAAGTGGCGAGTGCCCTATCGGATCCATTGGCCGGGGTCGCTCGCGGGTTCCCCCATCTGTCGGGCGCATTTTGTCCCAGCCCTTGCAAACCCGTTTGCTTCAAAGTTATGCTTTCTTCGACCGTGCTGGCCTCAAAAGGATTCTGCCTTTCCTTGCATTTTCTGTGCTTTGTTTTTAGCACCTCCTGTGCTACTTCCGCTTCCAATTCCCATGCTTGTGTCGAACCCAGGATGTACTCCACAAAACTTTTCAAACAATTTCTCGGAGGGTAAATTCTCTGCCTGCCTGCATGGTAACGTTTGTATGTACTCAACGTCAACGAGGTTTGACAGTGGCAACCTGTGCAGCGCTGCGGTCGCGGAGCAGACCATGCCGGTGTTGGGGAAGTGATTGAATAAGAATACCGTCTGCTCAGGTTTAACATACTCTACAAGCCTTCACATTATTCGTTGCGAGCACAGAACAGATTCTTCACATATAAGTATATATTTACACAAGAAATGTGTGCATACCGTGCTTGCCTCTCTACCTGTCTAGCAAGATCACACAAGTCGTCGGTGGAAAAATCGCAACGTTAAAAAACGGCGATTTCGGCCGAACGGAACGTGTCAAGCCGTCGTCATATTTGCCAGAATTCGATTAAAGTCGTCGTCGACCGACCTGGCTCGTCACTGACATTTGTGCTTTGCCCTAAAGAAGAACGTCACGAAATTTAACCGAAACGCCAACGAAAACGTTGTGTCGGAGAATACATTACTTTTCTGGGTGTCGTCTGTTGGGTCTTCTATATTTCTCGCACTCTTTCTCTCTTCCTGTCCTTCAATCGCTCTCGCACTCGGTTTTGGATTTGCTTTTCTCTTATCATATATATATATATACCTTCTTTTTTCAATTCCTTTTGCTCTCCGAGTGCTGCTGCTAGAGCCGTTGCGCTGGTTGTGCACGGGGTTGAGTCGAACGTCGGCGTATGTAAGATCTGTTCATTTTTAATTCTTATAGTCTTGCGTAAGTGTGACTAACTGACGCAGCTAGTGGCATGGAAGACGATGATGTCGACAGGCGTGCTATTTGTATTGTGTTCGCTATTGCCTCATCTCTCTCTCAATGCTAATATATATATATATATATATATATATATATAAAAGTAGTAGAAATATATTAGCACATAAGAGAACACTCGCACAGAAGCTGCGTGCACAATTATCTATGCTAAAACTATCTCGTTTTATGCACATTTAGTGTTGGTATCCATATTCCAATTAGAGCTCGGTTTCCTTGGTGGCAAAAAGAACAAAATATATACAACGCACACTTAGATTTACATTTAAAAAATCACACATCGTTTGAATTAGATGCGTTCGCTGTGCAGTATGTCACACGGCGGCTGCTGGCCATGGTGTTATTACCATAGTATAATTATATGTTTTTTACAAACATCCTCGTCCGTAGTGCACTTTTACTATACTACTATACATTAATATCCTTTGTATTTGGCCTCCAGCAGTCGGGCGTTGAGCATATCGCTCCTGTAGTCAGCGATCAGCCCTGAGCCTTGCCAGTTCGAGTATATAACATATTTTCGGCTGCACTTTTCTTTTTGTTGCATGTACAATGGCAAGGATGTCTTTCTTTTCATCTCTGATGTCCATCTTTTCTCGGCTGTTTCGTCGGTTTTCTTCTCCACAGCATTGGCTATCTGTTTATTCGTCATCACCTCGTGTTCTTCACAGTCCATCGTATTGCACTCAAATTTGCGTTTAAGGAACTTTGCGCATCTATCCCATTTATCTATACTTGTCTCAATCACTTTTGCTGTGAGCAGTTTGGCCGCTCAGATTTGTTCTTCGTTACCTGCAGCTATGTTTTTAGACGGCTTACACTCGATATCTTTGGTTGTGCTTTTCTTGCCCGGAAGCTCGCGACTCCAAGCTCTCCTTAGATAAACTGTGCTGTACATCTGTGCCTACATTGCATTGCATGCCGGTCGACTGCAAGTTATATCATGGCCAGTCTAATTACCACGGTTGCGTCTAACTTCACAATAGTATTAGCGCATGTAACTGTTGGCTAAAGCATGTTTTTCCAAAGCTCTTCACGAAGTCACCATGAATCTATTGCAGCTCCGCAAAGTCTTCCCTCGTACAATTTTCGTCTATTTTCAGCTCGTTCAACAGCATTACAAGTATCTGGCGTATTTTCTATTATAACTTCCAAGTATTCGTATACGTTTTCTTTCCCCTGTAGCTTTAGCGGCATCTCCTTGATCTCATCCCCGGGATCAATTTATATTTGCACATTTCTTTTTTTATGAACTCTTGACCATTTTTTCCGCCGTGTCTCCGCATATTCTTAACATTTTTTGCATTTGGTCAACACCTTCCGCTAAAATCACCATGACGTCTGCAAACAACAGGACACACGGTCAGATAGAAACTATTTCATCTTCTTTAATTTAAACTATTTTAAAACCCACATTCGATTCATACACATGTCGTGCCATCTTCTCAATTAACAGCAAAAACAGTGACACCGAGCACAGGCGTCCTTGCCGAAATCCTTTCTTTAATCTGTAGAACTCTGATGTGCTTGGTCCGGCTCTTGTAAACATGTAACTCCTATCGTACATTTATTTAAATATACTGACCCATTCCGGTTCTAATCCACCTTCTATCATTTTGTTCCAAAGAGTGTTACTATCGACAGTATCGTAAGCACGTCGGCTATGTAAGAATGTCGCAACTTCGGTTCTGTTTTCTAGATTTGGTCCAATAGATGCTTTCCATTAGTACAAAAAGACTATCCTCTATTCTCCTGCCTGCTCGAAGAGCACTCTGTCATGGTCCTATTAGTTTAGCTCTTCCAACTGGTCTTGTTGCCTCTCCCTAATGATGACAGCTAAATATTCTGAATTAAAAAAATTCCTAAATATCCTGTATACATTGTTTGTTGCTATCATTGGTCTACGGTTGTGTATTTTCCGCCCGTGGCTTTGGTATAAAGGCGACTCTAGCTGCTACCATTTTTGACAGATCTCTTCTTCAGCAAAAATTATATTGAATTCACCCGCCAAGTATGCGTACATTGGCGTAGCAATATTCTTAATCATTTTTAGCGATACCCCATCTTCTCCACATGAGGTTTTGTCGTCTCTTGATCTAAAAACCAGTTCGATCTCTTCTTTAGTGGTCTGCCTGCCAATATCTGCTCTGTTTACATATGTTTGTCAATTGTGTAATTCCTAGATTTCAGAACCAGGCATAGTATTTAGTGACTCATTTATCTCTTGCTGTACGTGTTCTTTTCCACTCTTCTTTTGTTATCTCCAGCTATTTCATCCCGCTGTTTCATATATTCCCAGAAACATATTATTCTCTTTCTTACTGTTTGGTATGTTTTTAAATCTAGGATCTAGGTTTGTTTAGTCTTATGGCGTTGACTATATATAGTTTAATTTTTATTTCCATGTATTCACTCCACGGCCTAAATCTCTACCGGCTTTATAAATATCTTTAATAAAAGTCTCTTACGACCAAATAATAGAAAGACTGACACTTGTACCATGGAGACATATATTCTTAAACTGTGGTATCGTAGATGATATGTACAATTGTTTTATTCATCAGATGCACGCTGTGATCAAGGAATTTATTCCTAAACGCACCGGCAAGTCTAAAAATAACACTAGACTTCGTGAGTATATCTCTAGTCTAGAATCACTTATTGAAAACGACGCGAGTCCGCGGTATGCGAGCAAACTGCGTAAGGCAAGCAGAAGGTTTCGGGTATTGGAAGAATTCAATCTCGATTTTAAAGATTCTAAGTCGTTTTTTAGGTATGCCAATAAGCGCTTAAAGGGCAAAGAGGACATAACAGCACTAAAAACAAGCAATGGGGTTATCACTGATGGCATCTCCAAAGCGGATGCCTTTAAAAATGTATTTTCTTCCGTTTACGTGGCCCAAGCAGGTCCAACGAAAGCATTTATTTTCTCCTCGCCAACGTCATTAAAGTGCCCGTATTTATTTGTGTCGGAATATAATATCCTAAAGAAAATGAATCAACTCCCATATAAATGCAGCCTCACCCCAGACTGTATCCCTCCATTATTTTGTAAAAAAAGTAGCGCATGTTATAACTGAGCCACTCTCATTAATTTATGCTAGGTCCTACAAAGATGGTGTTGTGCCTGATTTTTCAGACAATTACGCCTGTGCATAAAAAGGGATCCAAGTCGAACGTTGATAACTTAGACCTGTAGAACAATCATCAATAGCGTGTATATTATTTGAAAAATTACTTGTAGATCATATATTTAATTTTATGCAGTCTGAGGGAGCGCTTGACGAGCAGCAACATGGCTTTACTAAGGGCAAATCCACAGCAACGCACTAGTTAAAATGGTCCAAGATTGGGCCATTTATATTAACAAAAAGAAAGCATTTGATTGTATTTAATTTGATTTTTCTAAAGCATTTTACAGAGCAAACCATGTTAAACTTTTACAGAAACTAATTGAAATAGATATAGACAAGTACACTGTTTTATGGATATCAAGATATCTAACGAATCGGAGGTTTTGTGTGGGGGTTAACAACAGTTTTAGTCAGTATGGGGTGTGTCCCTCGGGCGTGCCTCAGGGTTCATGTCTAGGCCCATTATTATTCTGTATATTCATCTTAAATCTTAAAAATGTTATACCCAAAACCCTTAAGCACAAACTCTACGCAGATGATCTTAAACTTTATGGGCCATCCGGCACAAAGGCCGAGAGGGAGATATTACAGAGAACAATTGACTCTATCTCCGATTGGTGCGCCAAAAATGATATGATCATTTCGGTCCCTAAATGCGCCGTTGTGTGTCTGAAGGAGGACCACGTTTACACACTTGATGGACAAGAGATTCCCAGAATAAACAGCATTCGTGATATTGGGGTAACGGTAACACCGGAGCTAGTAACCTTCACATCACGCAAACTATTCAATCTGCTAGCCTTATATGTAATACGATATTTCGTTGTTTTATTATCGAATGTCCAATGTTCTATATCCGCTTTTATAACAGCCTTGTAGTTTCCAGATTCATCTGCAGCTGTGAAGTCTGGCGGCCGTATTTAAAGAAACATATTGATGCAATTGAAAAAGTTCAGTTTAAATTCCTTCGACGTGTTGCATTGAGATGTAAGGTAGAGCGTAGCAGTCTTGACTTACTACCTATATCAGAACGACAATCGAGAGCAGATTTTAAAATGTCGCACAACGCACGAATCTCTCAGTCGAATAAACTTCTCATATTTTTTAATATTCGAAACAACAATCTGCGCAGTACTCAAACCATATCATCAAAAATTGTGGCACGATCTGACCGAATCAACAATATGTTTTCGTGGCGCATGGCGAGAATGTTGAGAACCATAAACTAGTGATATATTATTATCATTTCTATTACATATATCATGCAATGGTACAATTGCGCCCCATTATACAGTAAATTGCTCTTTATGTATCTTATATTGTGCATTGTATATATTGAATACAATATTTTTGTGAATAACCATGTATCTACCCTTTGAAAACAATAAAGGAGGGCTTGAATTGAAAAGTAGAAAATTTGCACATTGAAATCCCTGATTGTTATGGTCTTTATGTTCTCTTTAACAAGCTTCTTAATTGTTTCGTAGACTATTTTGTTTTTGTTTTCTATATTGCTGGGTGGCCTGTATTACACTAGAACTCATAGGCAGCCTGGCTCTTTTCCGATTTCAACTGCTCTCCGTGTTTTGGTAAGCGCTGCAGGAGTTCGTGAAGTTAAAGAACGTCATGTTGTGTTGAACTTTCCGTGAGAAATCGATTCTCGATAAATAAAAACGCCTTGAGCAATAAATGATGTTTATTGAGCAACAACAGTGTTACAACTGTGTCCGCCGCATCCGCACAAGTGGCGTTTATGAGTGGCCCGCAAGAATTTTTAGGATACGTTTATATCTACACACGAAACTCGGTTAATTTGACGCTTGGTGACCAAACTAATTGAGTAGAATTGTTTGCTGGCGAAGTTGAGTGCTTATGTCGTGATGTCTGGCAAGTAACCGTAATGAGCCTTAACACGTAGAGACGAGAGTTGATGCTCGTCACAGTTAAAGATACCGAACAACACTGATGTGGTAATAGCAGTGAAAATGATTCGAACACTAGCGGGCTTTGAGAGGCCCGATGGACAAGCCCCCTATCCACCTATTCTCTGGCATTAAGCGTGCTCGAATGTAAAAATATTCAACTTGAAATCAGTACGGAAAACACTACTAACTGTGTTTTTGTTTATATTAGGTGAAAACGACATATCATATTAGCATGCTCGCTTACTATCATATAGTTGTTAACTTTTATCTATCTGACAAATTATCAATGTGTTAGGTAAAAGTAATAATTTTAAGCTTTCCATAGTGTTTTTATGTTCGGTTTAACATAGGCGTTTGTAGGCAAGGCCGGATGGATGACTTGCTCTTCAGCGATAGCGACATAGTCATAGTGTTATTTTCTAGTGTACTTCAATAGTGGAGGAAAGGGTGAGGTAAATTCCTATACGATATAGGCTCGTTCTTCATTTTGCTTTTTAGAATTGCTACTTACAGAAAACGCTTATGCGGCAGCCAACTGATGTCTGTGGACACACTGCCGTATTTTTACTGCTCTACCGTCTCTTTCCTATTGCTACCACGGCCAAATAGAGCAAGAGGGGAACTCCGGAACTAGCGAAAGCAGACGGTTTAGTAATGTCACTGTATTAACTATAATCACTGTGGTAGCAAGTTGAGTAAGAGAAGATGAGAACTTAGACCTGGATAGTAACTTGCGCGAAGCAAGCTCGAAAATTAACTTTTGATTTTCTTGGGTTGATCAGTTACGTCGACGCGTTACGAGGCGTAGTTGACTGCATTTAAATTTGTGCAGCGGATTTATTGGTACTTGTTTTGCTGAACATACCGTCTAGAAGGGTCTTTGTGAAGTCGTGTATCCGAGTGCTTCTGATTGTGGTACATGTGTTGCCATCGAAGCTGAAATTTTCAAGAATCAGTGCGGTTTGTGAAGCCTCGGGACGCACCCACACAACTGAGCTCTGTGCAGTATCTGACTATGCAGCGCTGGTGGCGCTAAATTAAGGTTTCTAGGTGACGACCACCGATACTGAGGAGATATAGCTCACGCAGGGCTACATGAAAACCACTGCAGCAGAGTGGGACTTAAGGCAGCCTCTGCAATAAAGGCAAAACGGTGTTGGGCAACGATGCGGGCCGCAAGCAGAGCTATGGCTGACGATGGGCTACATGAAATGCGCAAGGGTAAATAAAGCATGACCTTAGGTAGCTGTTGGAACGAGAAGATATGTTTCTCATGGGGTGACCTTGTGCGAGCCACATGAACGTTTGCTAGGAGTACATTGTGACCGGTAAAACAATAGCCCGCTGACCCAGAGTCATTTGACCGGGGACTAAAGAGCATGTATAAAAGCATAAAATGTATAAAAGCACGTAAAAGAATAAAAATATGTGAGTTGAGAGCTCCGGGCGAATGATTAAAGGAGAAGGCATACTCCAGTGGGTTACCAGACTTATTTTCAAGTTTGCCGTCGACAGCGAATCAAATATCTTGAACGGTCAAGAAGTTACTGTTTTTAACGCTGCCGTGGAGATACTGGGCCCCATCAGCATAGAGACTGATAAGTTCTGCAGGGGGAATGCAGAAACTATTGCGAGCGCCATGAGATGAACCAACGCATGAGGAAAAGTTGGCACGAGCTCACACCCCAAAATTGTTTGAATTTAAAAATAATAATAATGATGATGATTATTATTATTATTAAAAAGTACATTTGCTCATTTCAGTTAGTGTCAATAAAATGTGTTTAAAATAACGGATTTATGACGGTAATCAATAAACAAAATATTGTGTACCTGGATTTTATTGGGAGCAATACCTTTTAAATTGCGCTCCTTTACTAACTATGAGTGTTTTGGTTGCTATGCGATAAATATATAGGAAACAAGCTCATTTATTATTTAATGTCATAGTTAATGCGATAAATTGAATGCAAAACAACTGAATTTAAATGCAAAAAAAAAACTTATTATAAATAGTATACAAATTTGATTTGAAAAAGTACTCATACAATTTTTAAAGAGGCTGAGGGGCTCTCTGCGTCACTACAGATCTTGGGTCCAAATAACACCAAGCACAAAATATAAAAAGTGCAAGTGAGTGGTAAAGTGATATCTTGCAAGTATTTCGCGTTTGTTGTTGTGCTTTTTTATACCGTTTAACTGCTCAAGGTTGTTGCCGAGAGATTTTTATGATGTAGCTGCCGCAGGCGACTACCGGAGTAGCATGTAGATTGAATAAGCTTAGCGCAAAAGCTAGGACAACACATTGCGGATTATTGATAGCTGAAAGCGTGGCGAGAGTCCTCCGGCACTCATTGACATGAGAAGTGTAGTAGCGGCGTTGTGGGAGGTCAGAAGCTCTAGGTAGAGAAATCTGTTTTCATGGGTGAAGGTGAAAAGAGTTATGGGCGCAGAAACCGCGCCTCCTCGATGAAACCTCATCACCACCGTCTTTGCGAGGCCTACCGTTAGCCCGAGGTCCGAGCACACTTGAAGTCTAGGAAGATCCCGTTGAACCTGAGTACTATAAGAGCCGTAACTGACGAGGTCATCTGCATACCGAAGTTGAGCACCCAAAGCCTCGACAAACCATCTGACTCCTCGTGCTCTCTCTCAGGGAGGTCCTTCAAAAGAGCTGAGAAGAGCTGAACAGGGCTACTCAATCATCACTACTTGCTGCTCAAAAGCGGAGCATCTTCGGAGTGGTTGCAGCTCTCTGCCAACGTGTGCATGATACTGTTTCTAGTTGGTGAATCAACATACATGCAGTAGTGAATTTTGGCAAGCCGTCACTTTTGAGTAGTCATTTTGAAGACCATGCTGCCTCTTTTTTTAAATGGCGTTAGCACTTGTTTTAAAGCACGGTTGTTGGCTTGTAGAACATCAGCATGTAACATTGAATAAAGCTGACCATCATAGATGAGGTGTGCTTCAACGCTTGTATAACCTCGGTGGGTATATGCTTCAACAATAGCTAGCACGGGAAAAGTCTCTGGGGGGGGGGGGGTACGATTTAAGAGCCTGGCTACACTGAGCTGATATGGCAGCGGCATGCTTCTGGGGGGGGCGCCATTAGCCCATTCGTATCTTAAGGTCTAAAGCTATGGGAATGTGCGATCGTATGTTGACGATCCCTGAATGAGTGACGTTCTCCTCGGTTGCATCAGTTACCTAGCTTTGCCTCAGTTGCTACATGCAGAAAAAACCACATATAACATATCAAGGGGCACCGCGTAGTAATGCTAGTATGCATACTAAAATTGTTGTCTGTTGGGACCTCAAATCGGACACGTTTGCAATCGCAAATCAGACATAGTAATTCGCCCGGTTAACTCAAATAGTTTTAATTCACTTTACGCTTTTCTTGTTCCAAGCGACAAGGTTTTCTATGGAGAGCCTCTCTTAAGGTATATGTTAGGATGATCACTCCCGCCTTTGTCCGAACCATACAATCAATCATTCTAAGCATAGTAGTCGGAATAGGATGAACATTTATTACAGTCACATTCACAAAAACGATTTAAGAAAAGGCCGTTCGATTCCGGAAGACGAACTGGCATTTCGCTAGATCGACGCCCGATCGCCTCTCAGAGCAGCAGCGCATTGGAGTGGCCTCCACAGACGATGCTCACTTAAGAAACGTATGTTCACTATCTCTGCCTTTTATCGTTCGAAGGATCACGAACCTGGTCTTGTCTGAAATAATATCGCCATAGCATTACAATGAGAACAGCAATTAACGACCTTCCAAAACTCTCAAAAATCTTGAAGACAAGCGTTAAGTTCGTTAAGTTGCGCGCCTACTACCACCCACCTCAGAAGAGGTATACGTAAACATATATATAATGTGTTACTTTCTAGTGACAATCGTGCATTATGTAGTCATACAACACTGCACTCGTATAAGTGACACATTGTGTCACATGGAGACACCGTTGGCAAATATCCGTTGACTAGACATATTTACATGACACGAAAAAGCAAGACACACACAAAAACGAGCGGCGACTACGACTCAACCAAACAGGTGGCACACGGAGCGATTAACGTTAACCATGGTGGTGCATAGAGAGTGCAAAGACAAAGGTCCGGACCGCAGACACTGACAGACGTTGCGGGAGCGAGAACACAGAAACGGAGGAGGAAGAGTATGAGGTGTTGTGAATCAAACAGGACACCAAATCGTGCAAGGTGACATGACGCAACGCAGCTGTTGTCTTTGTGTGTGTGTTTGTATAGTTCAATAGTTCATGTGTGGATCACATGCTATCGCATGCTACACCAAGAGACGACACCATGATGCATCAATCCCATCTCACTGAGGTCTTTATTTCTTTGATATAATATACATTTGCTACTACTCCTCTTCACCTGTTAGACATTCAAATGACGGTACAAAATGCGGACAGAAGGTTTGTCTATCTAGCCTTCGCTCGAACGCTGCATACGAATAATGCTAATAATAATAATAATAATGATAATAACAGCATCACTTATAATAACTACTATGCTACCTATACCAAGCGTCCAACATGTAAGCAAACAAACACTGGTAACGGCACGAGCGGATGTGCTCGTACTACCAATGTACTTTGATTCGGGCGTATCATTGTAAGTCCTCTCGACCTTCGCATACAGCTAGCCCACATAGCTCAAATTAATCGTTCAAAATATCTAAGGTGATGATGTAATTTCTCTGGCACTAACAGTACGCTGGTACGCAAACAAAAACAAATTTCTAGGAAAGGGGGCATATATATATATATATATATAGGTCAAAACGTTCAATTATTAAGCTTGCACACATCACAGAGAAGTCAGAGTCCAATCTCTGAATACGTAGCGTGCAAGCTGGAAAACGTAGTGGCATCAAATTATGGACTTTTTAACATATATACATAGACAAACACATATATATATATATATATATATATATATATATATATATATATATATATATATATATAAATATGCAACCACCAATATTTACCGAAAACATGGAGGGATACGAGACACCTACTTAGGTGAGCCCACAAAGGCTAAAAACGAGGCCGCTACTGATGTCTCTTTCAAAACTATTTTCTGGCACCCATTTTTACCACCGACTAAATTCAATCACCAGCGACAGTAAACGGGCAATTCTAGTTTTATAGTGAACATGGCACCAAAAGTCGTAAACCGGACGAAATTTTAAATGAAATCGCATGAAACTTCCTTCAGTAGTTACCAAATGATCTCTGTATATATATATATATATATATATATATATATATATATATATATATATATATATATATATATATATATATATATACAGGGTCTTCCAGAATTCGTCCAACAAACTTTAAGGTCTTGTACAACTCGGCGGGAACAAAAATTGTCCAATAGGACGAGGAGGCGGAAATGTCTTAAAACTGAGTAATTAAGCGTGAGAGCCAAAATAGAAGAATTGCAAAGAGTTTCATTTCTTGAGAATTATCTTCAATATAACATTTGTTCTACTTTGAGCTACCGTAGATTGCAATTCAACAGATGCAAACTTCTCTTCCAAACATGCAGGCGTGATTGGTTTGTCGATACGATGACTGGGTCTTTCGCAATCGTAGGTCTAGTGACGATATATCAGGGCAAAAACAATTGTAGTCATTTCGCTCTCACTCCAACAGAAAACATTTCCGCGCCCTCGTTCAATTGGAAAAATTATTTCTTCGCCGAGTTATACGAGAGATTAAATTTCGCTGCACGAATTCTGGAAAAGGTATATATATATGCACCCTCTCTACTCCCATCCAGCAAGTAGACATTGTTGACTCTTAAACTCTAGAACTCCGTGGTGATAACGTTGCTCTCCTCATCGCTGTGCCCCGCGATGTCCACTCTTGGTTAACGCCCCAGTGCCATATTGATAGCTGTTCTTGTAGTATGGTGTTGCTGTCTGGCTGCTGTTGGACTATGAGCGCGTTGTGACTTAAGTACTATTACTGTGTTATCTTTTGACAGAAATAAGTCACTAGTTATTGCCATTTGTTGCTTACAGTCACAGTTGTCGCGGCTGTCAATGCTCTTGCGGCTCATCTTCTGTTTCTTGCTTGTTTTCCCACACTTTGAATCGCTGTTTCTGCTTGTATCATCGTTGTCATTGTTTTGGTTGTTGTTGTACTATTACCATTAATATACATTGTTGTTGTTAATTGTTATCGCTGTTGTTTTATTGCTGTTGCCTCTCATGTAACACCCCACACCAGAAGGCTTACATATATACAGTCAATCACGTATATACACGCACGGGCACATATATGGACTAACATGAAGCGAACAGGCTATTGTCGCGGATAGGACGATCGCTTTTAGGAGTTGAGTAAACGGTATGCCAAAATATTCACCATCACAGTAAGGACGAGGCCAAATTAACTGCATATATCGAACAAGCGTCACGCGTTGTTCGACGACGCATAAAAACGTTCTCAAATGTGTACTCAAATAAGCAGCGTATTCACCCACACGTCAATACTTCTTCATGAATCACGGTAGCAACAACAACATCGACAACAACAGCAGCACCAACCTGAACAAAGACGTAGACGAAAAACCAACCAAGCATCCAGAGCAATAACGTAACTCGGACATGCTTCAGACAAAACGTCTGACAACTACAATTTTCGGACAATGAGATATATTCTCTACTTCAAATATGTTGCCAGAAGTACCTCCCTATGTAATGTGATTGATGTCACACGTCGCCCTTTAAACGATTTTTAGCTGAACCCCAATTCGAGTGGCCGACGCGTACGCAACAACAACAGCAAGAGCTAACGAGCCGGCTTGGAATCTTTCATCAGCCAACAACTAATAAGACTCTTGGGGGCCAAACTGCAAATGAGACGAACGTCGACAACAAAGATAATGAACGCATCCGGAGTGATCAGCGCGAGCAAGCAGAGATCATTAGAAAATTCGCTCAACGCTTCTGGGCGTTCGTTACACGAGGCGGGCGTGTACATTCGGGAACGCTATCAGATCTGATTTCATTGTCGTTGTTGGTGCTATTGTTGTCATGACCATAATCCACGTCGAGCGACAGAGTGCAGAAACAAGTGCTAAAATTTCAAGTTACCGATCGAGGGCAGGTCTGGAAGCTTGATGTCCTTGATCTGTTGACCCAAGTTCATGTTCTTCACGGCAGCCACGCTTAGCCCACCTTCTTGACGCTCGATTCGGCTCTGTTCTTCCACGCGTGCGATAATCTCGGCCATGTTTGTTTCTAGTACCATCCCACCCATAACTAGCTCGTTAAGAATATAGTGAACCTTGTCGACGTGGAAGATGAGGTCAAGCTCGCACACGTTCTCGAAACACTTGTCGAGAGTTTCCACGAACACCTGTGAACGCCAGAAACGCGAACATTCATTTCAGACGTTGCCTTCTCTCTGCCGACGTCCAGGAGCAACCAGACCATAACCTTCTGTATATTAACGGCACATGCGGTTAGACTGTCGGTGTAGATCACACACACACGATTAGACTGATTCTCAATATATTTAACCCAGTATGCCAACTGTTCTGGCGCCTATACAGTTCCTAAATACACAACAACATTATCCGCCTACATTATGCTACTAACGTCACCTCTTGCTCGCCACGTGTTCCACGTTGTCAGGCACCGGTACATCGGCAACGGCAGCAAAACCAGTGAGAAACGCACCTGTCCGATCCGGTTAGCGAGAGTTACCTGAATGAGGTCGAGGATGCCGAGTTCGCTCTCGGAGGAATCCACGCAGAAAACAAAGAACAGCGTGGCATAGTGACGGTAGATCAGTTTGTAGTCGTTTCCGCCGATGAGCGTGCCACCTTCAAGAAAGTTGCACACATTGTCCTCCCGTTTCGAGACCAGCTGAAACGTCTCTCTGATGATCTGCTGCTGCTCGTCTTCGGAATAGCGTGTGTAGAACTTCGACAGTCGAGGCTTGCCATGATTGTTGAACACCAAAATCGCTTTGATCATTTTCTTGCGCGGATTTTCAGCCGGCTGGCTCCGACTGACCTGAAACACGTACGACCGGTCACTTCTTCGGCGTCTAGGGAACGAGCTGCCCAGAACAACGACGACGACGACGACAACCACTAATCGGAAATGGTGCCAGATGTCCTGTCTAACACAACGAAATACCGACGACTATAATGTGCGCCTATGTACACTCTAAATAACTCGTCGAAGGATATGTTAAGTCTCATCTGGGTGCGGGTATGCGCGTAGGTAGGAAGGAGGTTGTGTCTCCAGATGCCGTCAGCACGGTAGCAGGCCAAAATAAAAAGCAATTTAAACTAAATGTGCATTTCGTAATAAGAGAATATAATATTAATATTATACAATTAAAGCATATATGTAAGAAAAAAAACCCAACCAAAAAAACAAGCTTCAGCATTACAGGCAGATCCCATTTACGCATTACCTTGAGTGTTATTAACCTAAAGAGTTCCCAAATTATATAAAAATTGTTTTATTTTTTATAAGGAGGTTGTTTTTAGATTGTAGACCAACCTCCGTCCCCTAAGGGCTTAGGCATTATCTTGAGGCATATATTTAATGAGGCACCGAGGGCCGGACATGTTGAGATGTTTAGGGTTTTCCCAATAGTCCTAGAATTAAAAACATTTTTTAAGGAGGTTGTTTTTAATTCTAGACTATCCTCCGTTCCCTACGAGCTTGGTACTTAACCTGAGGTATATCTTCAATGCACCGAGGGCCGGACATGTGGAGATATCTAGGGTTTCCCCAATAGTCCTAGTGACAGCATGACCGCTGACTCTCAGTGATATGATTTATTATCTATTCCCAATGAGCATCGCTTAAGGAAAAAACAATTATATAAATATATATATATATACATATATATATATATATATATATATATATATATAGAGAAACTTAACTCAAAACTACGAAGCGCAGTTTAGCATGCATATATTTGAGTGAGAGCATGTAAATGTATGGACGTGTAATTCACCAAGACTTTATATATATATATATATATATATATATATATCGCATAATAAAGCAGGTAAATAATAGACAGGCGACGCAAGCATTTATTTCACGCTGTTAATGGCAACGGTAAAGCTCGTCTAGGCTGTGAGTTTCACACCGTGAACATCTGGCTTTTTAGTGAAGTATGACCGACCCTATACGCTTTGTAATTTGCATCTACAACAAGACTAGCGCTGTTCGAACACAGCTAGTATATATATATATATATATATACAGCCATAATTGTCACCTGGGAACGTGTACACATGTATATATATATATATATATAATAGGTAGGTGATAGACCAACCTTTAGTTGAGTTGGTGATGATCGCTAAACGAACGTCTACAGTTACAGCTAGATTGTGCCGCAGCGCACTGGTGATCAGAGTGCTCGAGTAAATAATGCAACTAGTCAACAAGGACAGTGACCGAACGCGTGGTTGTTAGGCGAGCGACGATTCGTTACGACGCGTCCGTTGCACCTTCCGACGCTCAAACATCTTCTTCAAAATCAAACAGAAAGGGGTGGTTGGTCTTTAATCAGCTGCTGGCGAATGACAGCTGTGGCCACGGAGTGCATGCTACGTTGCCTGACTAGATAGCCTTGCTAATTCGAAGACCTGTGCTTGTCAAAGTGCTGATATTGGCACTCGACAGTCTGATCTAACTGCAACTTCCTCTGAAAGAGTGCGTCACTCTCGCATGTATTACTGTAGGCGCCTGTCGGGGTGAACTCACGCAGTTAAGCAATTGCTAGCTCTCTCTTGCCAAGTACTCGAATACTCTCCATCAGTACTGTTACTGTTGACTAACAGACTGATTTAACAACGGAGGGGCGCAACCAACTGTTCTTTGTTGTTCGATGTTCTTTTCTTCATCGAGTTAGACGCGTTGTTAGAAAACAACAGCTGCGACTACCACTACGCCACCTAGCATTGCTTAGAGGCGTTCGTCGCACACCAACCGTGCGTATATATATATATATATATATATATGACGCAATCCTGTTGTAATTTGTGTTCACTCGATAATTAAAACGATTCAAGTAGAACTAATGAGGTAGTGACAGTTCTGTTAGATTAGATTCGTCCATCAAGCGCGGGTCCCGACACGTCAACGCAGATATGCGTCTGTGTGCGATTGGATGTAGATCTATGTATATGTGTGGGTGTGCCTAAATGGCGGAACCCGTTCTCGTTCCGTGCGTTTAGAAGCGCGACAGGTTCGTTGTGCAGCACCGGCAAAATAAGAATTATGATATATACATGCATGTTTGGGATAAGAGAAGAATTGGATATAAGAAAACGGTGAGCTTAGTATTCAGCTCTTTTGAGTTGCATATAGTATCTCTTAACACAGAGATTAAACGCACACGAAGGAACGGGCAATGATATACGCAGGCGGATGATTGAAGTTGAGCGGCGCGGTTTTCGAAGCTGCTGCTATTGACAACAATAACAATATATTTGTTTTTTTTTGTCGTTGCTTCGCGGTTACATTTAACTTTGCCAGAGGCGGCGTTTCCAGTTAGTTTGATCAAGAGACTTTTAGAAGATGTTCGCGATAAATAGAAATCCCAATTAGAAGATGCTGTAGACAATTGCCTCTTGTCCAATGTACGGTGTAACACTTTTTGTCGGAATTCGATTTGTATTTCTAGCGGGCGGGGAACAGCTAGAACGCCGGGTGTCGATTACTACTACTACCAGCCAGTGCTTATGATACCGAGTGAAATGAGAACGTGTAGATCCTTTATGATCTAACAGCAAAAGTAATAAATAGCAAGTGAGTAGAAGAAAAGCGCGTCAACTGCACATAACGCCGGTTCGTGCCGTGCTGAATACCCACCCATCCAGTTGGTCCCGGTTTTGTGACCGGTTGACATGCATAATTCTCGTGTGAGACTACTCGTGATGTGCAATTGTGACTTAGAAAGCAACACAATTAATTAGATTTCTTTTTGTTGTACAACCGAAAGCTGCTAATTCTGCAACGAAACAACTCGACACTCGAAGCGCTACCGGCGGGCGGAATTCTTTGTTCGGAATCTATCAGGTAAGATTGATTGAGTGCGAGTTGTTTTTCAGCGCGATTGGAATATTTCTGCTGTGTTGCTTGTCAACCCAATTAGACGATTTCTGTTCTACTGTTTGTCATCACAATTATAGTATTACCTCACTTTCAGGCTTTGGCAGGCGGTTTGACTGCCTCTGGTGTGGGATGAGTGAATGGCGAGGAATTGATTGCATTTGAGGCTCTCTTAGATGGCTATAAGGACAAAGAACTCTTTGCACGCATAGTAATTCGTATCATTTTAGATAGAACACATCATTGTTGTTGCTATGTTTGAAATAAAGTGTAGTATTATTTTAACTTAACGAAACATTCCCGTTGAATTACCCGCTCATTAATAATAATAATATAATTATAGTCATACAGGTGTTTTTAAGGAACGTGTGTATGTTTTCTTCGTGAAGTCACTTACAAACCTAAGCAGTACTGGTGCACACCGGATTAAATCAACGTAGCTTTGAGTATCTAGAGCGTTTCATTACATTTGATTTTCGATTTATATAATGATTAAGACCTTTTCACTAATGCAATCTCCTTATCGAGACACTCTGTTCGATTAGATTTCGGCCCTGGAAATGAACCCAGGGTATCTTCCTGAATGCAAGGCATTCGCTTTGCCACTAAGTTAAATTTGTGGGCTCCTTCCAAGACATCTTCTAAAAAAATGGTGATGTCGCCGCAATGCTTGGATGCAATTCTGGCAACAAGTTAAAGCGTGTATTACATTAGCGATAGCACACATCTTAAGACTGGGTCCCGCTCACTCCTGTTGTACTCCGGAAGTTTCACATTGCAAATAAAATATCTTTGTAAGAACGGCAGAACAAGCATCGCAATTGCTTTGCACCTTTCCTATGCAAAATGACATCGTATTGAACAAAGGTTTTTTTTGTTACATTAATGTCTTAGCTTGGTTGCATACAATAGAGCCTATTAAACATCTACCTTGTTAAGAACATGTATCACGTATCATTTCACCTTAATTTAAAGAGGGGTACTACAATAGAAGCGAAGTCGTTTCGAATCTGTGAACGACGTGCAATCCTCCAGGCAAATGAGTTGTTCACAACGTCCACACGAGCAACCTCGTGAGGGTGAATGGAGACGCCACTCCGGAGATTATTTGGTCTTAGCATAAAATACCTAGTGGCAAAATTTTGACGCGCCTTCTGTTTCAGCATGCGTTAATCGGCGTGGGATTGGTACTTGCTAACACCAGGCAAGGTGATACGCTCGCGTGGTAGACAGCACCGACGAGCAACTCGTTTCGCAAATGCACGCCCTACAAAAATTCAACATCTCTTTTAGAATAGATTGGTAGCCATACGTGAGAGCAGTAAGTCCACTAAGGTTTGATACAGCCTTAGGTGCACATTATGATCCTGTATAATGAAGGACCGCATCATAAGACTGCACATTCGAGACGCGGCTTTGACAACCTCGGCCGTGTGGGGGGGTAAACTTCATTTGGCGGTCGAAAATTACCCAGTGGTCTTTGTAGAGTGACACTTCAGGAATGAGTTGTTGGCCATTTAGCATATACTGAACAGTATTTGGCATTGTCTTAGGGACGGAAGAAGTAGATAACCAACTACATGCGGTTCTCTTCTGCCCATAACGACGCAGCTCAATCGCTTTTCGTAGAATTGCTGTGTTGTCGTTGTCACTATTTGCCTTAACATAGAATTTATGATCGTCTGCATACAACTTTTATGTAGCACCAATATCTCAAAGCATAGCCCCGACACCCTGTACAAATATAGTGTACGTTAGGGAGCCTAGGTATGAGCCCTGCAGAACACCGGATATACGCCTGTTGACGGCGGAACAGCTATCCTCAGCTTTGACGACAAATGTACGGTCTTTTAGGTAGGCTCTACACGAGTTTATGATTCTGGGGCTGATACCCAACGCTGACATTATTGCCAGAAGCAGATTATCGAATGCACGTGAGGAATCAAAGTAAACAACATGCAGATAAATGTTGCGGTTTCGGGCTAGCGCCCAATTGTGAGCTACTTCCATTAGCTGGGTACCCGTTGATGGACTTTTAATGTGAACCATGTTGCTATGACTTGTGTTCTATATTGTAATTTAAATAGTGGACAAGAAAACGGTTTTTATAGCCATCTGCGAGAGAAGGATGTTCGCCCGTGCGCCTCCATTCGTTTTAATATTAACAACATTAGTTTAGACAATTGCCGAAAGTAAGCCTTTGTAACGATATTCATATTAAAAGCCGCGTTCCTTTTACAGATAGCTAAGCACATCGTCTGAATTATTATTATTATTATTATTTGTTAGAAATATACAATTATGAGGTGTGAATGTGTATCCTCGTTATTTCATGGTTACCATCTAGCTCTTCTCAGCCCATCGCACCTAATACGCGGCATTTCCTCTGCAAACTGCCAGTGAAAGCAGCTGCTTCAGAAATTCGTCTTCGCGTCTATCCCGCGTCGCGATATCCCCTGTGTTTGAGATTATTATTATTATTGGGTGCGTTTGAGGCTGGCAACGGTGGCGAATTTAAATTGCAGTTTACCTACATTCTATTATGTACGCAAGTGACCCCGAGCGGTGGCAGTTGCTGTGTGTGGGTGTGTTCGATCAGGTAGTAGAAGAAGGTAGATAGGTGTTCGATTAGCAGCCACTCGGTTCGTTCGGTCGAATCTTATCTTCTTGCGGCTTCTTGTCGTTTCAGCTCGGTGCTCAGGCGAAACGTGATCACTGGTCGCGGTTGGGCTATTCTTGTTGGGTGATTGTTTGTATTGCTTCAGCACGGCTTTGAGCAGGCAGGCAGGAAGCTAACCAGCCTGTTGCTGCACAGCGTACCGCTGCCAAGAGCCAAGATGATTGTGAGCAAATATTCAAGCGAGGTGTTCGCACTTCGCAAGTACTTCGCCAACAATGACCGGATACGCGAGATGGCGGTTCACTCGCTCAAGGTGCACTGCGTCACGTGGAACCACGACGGACGCAAGCTCGCCTCCGGCAGCCTCGATAAGACCGTCACGATCTTCAACCTCGACAGGGATCGGCTGGTAAGTGCGCGACAGCGAATTGGGCCTGCAATAGAGTGTGAAGAGAGGCAAGTGGCGCCCCCTCCCCCCCCCCGCCCTTTCATCTGATCAGCATGTCGTCTCACGCTTGGTAGAGGCAGCGGGTTGCTGTTTTTGTTCAGGGGTGAAAACCATCATACAACAGTTGTCTCTTTCTCTTTTAAACATGCTTTTCTTTGTGGCGCATATATGATACGGGCAACATATATATATATATATATATATATATATATATATATACATATATATATTTATATATATATATTTATATACATATATATATATATATATATATATATTTACACTCAACATTTGTCAAAGATGACAATGATGAAGTGAGCATTAAGAAATACTTATAGATCTGTAGGAGATCTGCCTCAGTATACAAGGCAAGGATACTTGGCAGAAATGTGTTTGATACCTAGGCCGTGACAGAATGTTTATGTCGTTCCCTTCTCTTAGTCTTCTTGCAGCCCTGTTTCTTTTTGTTCCTCATTCTCCTCTATCTAACTGTTGTTCATTTCTGTTGCTCTCTGTTGTTGTATTGATGATGTTCTCGTTCGCTCTTGTTGTTGTGTTGGCGCCCCGTGCCCGTGCTCGGATGGCAACGTTCGCGACAGTCGAAAGAATCGACACTTCGCGGCCACTCAGATTCTGTGGATCAATTGTGCTGGCACCCACGGCAGCCCGATACACTAGCAACGGCGTCCGTTGATCGGACCGTCAGAGTGTGGGATGCCCGCCAACCGAAGGCCGTCCACAGTATCGCCACAAAGGGTGAAAATATCAACATCTGCTGGCATCCCGATGGACAGACGCTGGCCGTCGGAAACAAAGAGGTGGGACATCTTCTATCCATCTTCTTCTTGTATCTTGGCCGTCAGCAGCCGGTTGTGCGACTTCGGCTATGATTGCTGCTCGTCATACAGTGGCAAGCTTCAGGGGCCACTGCAGGCTAGGCCAAACGGCTCGGCCTTCAACTCTTTCGTCTCTGTGTAGTTCCGCTTTCTCGCTGTTTTAGATTTTTGTATGTATTGTGTATTTACATTATATGCATATATGCACATATGTATGTGTGTATGTTTTGGTTGACTGCTCATGCGCCTACTGGCTGGTATATGGAGATAATTATATTTTCTTTCTCGTATTGAATACATATATATATATATAGAGGCGAGCACTGCCGAGTGTGCAAACGCATTGCAAATGATTAATAAATCATCACAATATTTATATATATATATATATATATATATATATATATATATATAATCCCAGAGAATGGTTAAATAAAAGTTAACAGTTAAGCTATATATATATATATATATATATACAAGGTCTGCACACTTATAAAATATATTGTTGATGTGCGTACTTATCTGTGAGAATAGGATCTCGTGTCATTCGTCGACGTGGCTACTTTTAAAATTCGTCAAGAGCAGCAATTTCGCTTCGAGGTGAACGAGATGTCGTGGGATAATGGGGGACATTTCTTCTTTCTCACCAGCGGTCTGGGATGTATCCACGTGTTCAGGTAAGCCCGAGCATGTATTGACAACTAGCTAAGAAAACACGTATTAATACGTGCATCAATGACAGCAGCGATTTCTCACCTGTTTAAAGTGGAACCAGAAAAAATCTAGCGGGATAAACGGAGGACTTGTCTTATGTTTTGTGCTGGTCCTGCTGAGTCGTCGCAATGAAAAGCATGATCGATGAGTTTAAATGCATTCGAGGCAGCACTTGACTGATATATATATATATATATATATATATCAGTCAAGTGCTGCCTTGAATACATATATATATATATATATATATATATATATATGAGTACAATTTCCAAGAAATGGTTAAATAAAAGTTAACAGTTAAGCTATATATACATATGTATATATAGGGAGTACATTGTGGTGTATAATACAAGCATATAAAACTTATATATATATATATATATATATATACAAGATCTGCACACTTAAATAATAGATTGTTGCTGTGCGTACCTGTCTGTGAGAATAGGATCTTCTCTCATTCGTCGACGTGGCTACTTTTTAAATTCGTCAAGAGCAGCAACTTCGTTTCGTGGATGGTCGTGTATATATATGTATATATATATATATATATATATATCCCTTGCCCCGTATACACTCCCAACTATGATCTCTTTGAGGTATCCCTCCCTATCTCCCTAAAGGAAACCCACGTAGCTCTCCGCGGAGTTTCTAAAGCACTAGGCTTGGACGGGATTTGTCATTCGTCCCTCCGTAAACTCCCGTTAGAAGTAGTCTGTTGTATTCTTAACATACTATTAATTAGCGATATTGCCTCAGCCCATGAAACTGCTCGCTTAGCGTTCATCCCTAAAATTAACAATGCCACATCCCCAAGCGATCTGCGACCCCTATCTATTAGTTCATACTTACAACGAACGCTTAACAAAATTCTCTCTAGACGCCTCCAGAACTCTATTAAGCTTCTCCCAATCCAACGAGCGTTTCTCCCCTATAATGGTACCTTCGAGAATCTTGCGGTTCTGGATGGTATCCTTAACGATGCCAAGTCTGCTGGACGTGAGCTCAGACTCGCCTCAATCGACCTCCGTAAGGCGTTCGACATGGTGAGTCATGACTTCGTCCTGTGGTCACTCCGGACTCGCGGATACCCGGAGGTATTCATTAACTATATCGAACGCTTGTACCTCTCATCTAAAACTCTCATAGAATTTGGACAAGAATGTCGCACATTTCGGCCAACTAGGGGTGTTAGGCAGGGAGATCCTCTGCCCCCCCTCTTATTTAATCTAGTTCTCGACGACATTCTTTCAAAATTAGACAAAACTAATATCGGGTACCAACTTACTGATGACTTCCGCCTTATGGGCTTAGCCTTTGCGGATGATCTCATCCTCCTAGCCTCTACGAAATCCACTCTCCAACGGCTCCTTAATATTGCGGACCCACTTTTAAAATCCCGAGGCCTTGAAATTAATACTAATAAAAGCTTTACTATCTCCCACCTATTTAATAGGAAGAAAGGTAAAGGGTTTATCAATACCGTATCAGAATTTAACGTTGGAGATCGGCAATTGCCAGCTAAAGGTATGAGCGATCGATGGAGATATCTTGGAGTCGACTTTGACAGCAATGGCAGAGTTGACTCCACCAAGGATATACTCCTTAACTTACTCAACAGACTCACGATAGCTTCCCTTAAATCCCACCAAAGACTCATATTTTTGAAAGACTTTCTCATTCCCCGTCTCCTATATAAACTGGTCTCCGGTCCCAGACCATCTTACGCACTCCTTAGTGACCTAGATAAAGAGATCAGAAAGGTTGTTAAGTCGAAATGGCTTAAGCTCGAAAACTCGGTGCCGAACGCCTACCTGTACACGCACACAGCACACGGCGGTCTGGACATCCCCTGCCTCCAAACATTCATTCCCAGAATCCGCCTCTCCCGCCTGACAGCACTACAACACTCCACGCACCTTGGGGTCCAATGGATGCTAACCACCGAGCACTTTAAGAAAGATCTTGCGAAAACAAGACTTCTTTGCGAGCGCTTGGGAACCTCTATTGATACCGCTACACAAGAGACCGATTACTGGTCTCAACAACTACACAACACGTTCGATGGGGCACATTTTAAAAAAGCACACGAAACGCCCATTGTACATTACTGGATTAAGGGTATGCCCTACCTATCTGGTAAGGAGTATTTAAACCTACTAAAGCTCAGGATCAACGCACTACCAACGCGTGCCAGATTGGCCAGGGGCCGCCCGGGCTACAACAAACGTTGTAGGCACGGGTGTGATGCGCCTGAGACGTTGGTTCATGTCGCTCAGATGTGCGATATAACACACAAACAAACCATAAAGAGACATGACGACGTCTGTGATCGCGTGGCGCGTCTTCTCCGCGAAAGGGGTCATGAGGTGGTTCGTGAGCGAGTATTCCGTCGACCGGGCGCACCGGGTCTAAAGCCCGACCTCGTAATAACAACACCTACCGAGGTCTGGGTTTTAGATGCCGAGGTTTGCGGCCCGAACCGGGACCTGGCAAAAGCACGGCAAGACAAGATCGCCAAATATGACGTCGAGTTCCTAAGAGCGGCGCTCCCCTACCCGCAAAAACCTCGCAGATTCGGATCCATCACTATCTCTATGAGTGGTGTATGGGACTCCGAATCTGCGAGGACGCTCTTGGGGCTCGGCGTCACGAAGAGGAATCTTATGGATCTCACCGTTTTAACTTTGCAAGGAACCTTGAGGATATATCGCTCGCACCGGGTCCATAAGAGCGGGGGCTACCATCAAGCAAGGACACGGACAACTGACTCTTAACTTCACGTGACTTTTTACCACCATTTTTATAAAGGCGAGCACTGCCGAGTGTGCAACGTATTGTAAATGATTAATAAATCATCACAATATTTTCTATATGTATATATATATATATATATATATATATGTCAGGATTGTAAACATGTAATTGTGTATATTCCTGCCTGCGATGTGTTGCATCTGCTCATCATCGAATTAGTCTAGAACGGGTGTTTCGCTAATATGTTGTGGCTGCGTGTTATTGGGGTAAATCATTTTATTTATCACACTGCCGCTGACTTAATATGTTTGTTTCATTTACATAAACATAAAACACGTTAGAACGATTAAAGTATCTGGCATACATCTCGGTTAAGTCCGAATGCTAAAATGTATCTCGTGGATAAATGCCACTTTTTATCTTGTGTTTAGCTTTTTTTCGTGTATACACTATTTTGCCTTTGAGTGTACACTCGAGCACATTGCTAATGTCATATTTGACGTAGTAACAGCATAGAAAATTACCGGTATCCTCATGGCCGCATGGTTTTAATTTATTATTTCGAAAGGGTTATGTCACATGAACTACCTTTTGAGTGGTTTTGTGTTAGCCTAAAACTTAAAGCATTATGATTAAATGTACAGTAGTAAATAGGTACAAAGAAAAAAAAATATACAGTTGTTCATACGTTGTCGTTTTTGCCGTTGTTGTTGTTGGTGCCGGTTCTGCTGATGATGATCTGGGGCGCTATCTGGACCTGCATGCCGCTCCGTACAGTTATCCCGAAATGACGAGCGTCCAGGTTCTTCAGGCGCATCCGTCAAATTGCATCTGCATAGAATTCGATCCTCGCGGGCGCTACTTTGCCACCGGCAGCTCCGATGCCCTTGTTTCTCTCTGGGACGTAAATGAACTTCTTTGCGTTCGCACGTTCAACAGGTATGCCCATAACTGATCACATACGCAGCCACGTACGTTATATATACGTTAACTTGAAAATGCTTATACATATATATACTCGTGAAAAATGTGTGAAAACTGGCGAATCACTTCTTACAGCCTCCAGAGTTCTTAAAAACAAAGGGCTATACATTCTGAACTGGAAACATTGCTTTAAGAGCAGCTGAAAATGGTTAGGCTGCATCTCTGTCAGTTGCAGGTTAATGCAAGAATTCTTACATGAGGCAAAGGCGTTCTGGAGGTACTGCAAGCGCTAGAGGAAATAATGCTCATTAAATTTTGTAAAGTTGGTGTCTATGGGCACGTAGAACGCCGAGTCTAGCAAGGCACACAAACTGCCGAGAAGCCTTTTGCGAAGAGATATGATTGTTATTATAATACTAGGTTACACTTTTTGTGTTCTTTATCCGTTGGAGTAAGATAAATAAAAATTGGTACGACTTGAGGAGCTTGCATTAAACTCGGTAAGCTTACGCCTTTACAGCACCCTCTGCAGCGTCTGTATTAGTGGACATCAATTACTTAAGAAGAAAATGTAATGGTATAGGTCGGTTTTTCGTTTGTATTTGGGACTACTTTAGGCTCGACTGGCCAGTCCGTACGCTGAGTTTTAGTCATGACGGCAAAATGCTTGCCTCCGCCTCCGAAGATCTCGTGATAGACATCGCCCATGTCGACACAGGTAAGTTTGGCTCATGATTGATTGATTTATTGTTCGCTTGGCATGCATACTCAAATACACACGTCACCCTTATCTATCAGGGGTGTTAGACATGTGTATATGGAAGCGTAGGTAATATATATTAGCATATATATTACCTACGCTTCCATATACACATGTCTACTTCAATACCTACAGAGTATTTGCTTTCCATTGGGACAACCTCTTCTTTGTAATATCGACCAAGGCATTTTTAGCATTTGGTCCTAGAGCTAGGGCCTCAGACAGCTCTATATCTCTGCTCCCAATAATAAGCTCGATTGACTCATTCTCTAGTCCACATGCTCTACATTCTGTACTTTGCCCCTTTATATATATATATATATATATATATATATATATATATATATATATATATATATATATATATAGTATAACCAGGTAAGTTTGGCTTATATATATATATATATATATATATATAGTATAAACAGGTTAGTTTGGCTTATATATATATATATATATATATATATAGAATTCGATGCAATACAAAATAGGTTAACAAAGGCTGTTATGTAGAGCTAGGAAACCCATCTAGCCGGCCGTTTTCTGCCTAGGTAGAGCGAGAAAAGTTGCCTCTTCCTATATAGCCGCTTCATATATGTTTGCTCTATGCATATATGTATGCCCCACTTTATATCTCAATCTTCACCTGCATCCTTACCTTGCCCGATACTTGCCTTTTCAAAACATTTTTGATGATGCTTCGTCGAAATATCCTCTATGTGGTTTTAGATCATACCGTTTTGGTAACTTGCCAAATGATTTTTGTGTCGTTTGTTGCTTGGCCGACTAAAGGGGAATTAATCCATCAAATTCCGGTAAAGGCATCTACGTTTTCAGTGGCCTGGCATCCGAAAAGGCCACTGCTAGCATTCGCCTGCGACGACAAATATCCGCTTGGTGAAGATCGAGAGCGGGACGCTGGCCTCGTAAAGTTGTTCGGCCTTAGTCGAGAATGAAAAATAGTTGGCCATAGAAAATCACCTCACTTCTAACGTCTGATTTTGTCTTGACGTCTCAACCTACCTACTTTTATTGTCATATTTTTCTATAAGATATAAGTCGCTTGTCTCTAAATACTGCTACAGGGTGGAGTTATTCCTCAACGTTTCTGCAATTACATACTTAGGATGTCCTTGTTTTTGCTTAGTTCATTGTAACTACACATTTAGGATGTGCTTCTCCTGCTGTAAAAATGCCAATCTTCTGTATACTATGAGAGCACAGTCTAGACTGACTGTATCACACCCTCTAACCGATGAATAGAAACATAGATAGAAAAGTAGGTATTGAGGTACGTTTTAAATTCAATGCTGAACAGACATTGCAGCATGATAACAGCGCATTGCATTTATCAGCGGCGGCGGTGACCGCGTCAGAAAATAACTGACCACCGCATTGACAATCATCAATTAAAACGTCACTTAAAAGCGGGCAAGCAACGCGCAGCCTTGCTATCACTGCTTTTTCTTGTACAAACACTGCAACGTAAATAAAGAAGTGAACGCCACACATGTATGGTGAAATGTCGTACAAACTGTCTTCGCTTCACTTTATTAAATAGTACGAAACGATACACATGATGCCGTTTTAATCTTGCCCACTATTCTTATTAGGCCTTGTTTTCTCCTTGTAAGTCGGTTGATGTCTGCGGCCGCGCTGGTTCATCGACTCGGTAGTCACGGTTTGTTTATCCGATCAAAATTTTTGCACCATAGAATATATGCGTCTGCTCCTGTTCCACAGGAACGTATAGCGCCACAGTCACCTAAACAGATGTCATGATTTCATTTTCTGTGTGGTTTCGGATAACATTTCACGTTGCATTTTTTCCTTCGACCTATTCTCAGTGACGGTACATATATTTTGCATCTTAATGGTACTATTTTTTTTATTGCTCGCTGTTGCTGTAGGTATTGTCTTACTGATTGTTGTCCGGAACGAATTCGCCATTCGCCTTCAATACACGGCGTGTCTAGGAAATTCGGCATGTTAATGATGCAGTGTCCCTGCACATCTAGTGGCCATGCTCTACTGAATCATGTGCTCCCCGGTCAGGGTGAACGCAGTCGCAATGGCCACGTATGGATTCGTACGTAACTAGCACTGTCATATATGAAATCAAATATTTTCGGCCATCCTTGCTTGGGCCTACCAAAACTGGTGCTTGGCTCAAAGTTTTTTTATCGTTTTGCTTTGCGCTCTCCCGGTCTCACTTGAATTAAATATATATATAAAAGCAAGGTATAAACATAAGTGTACGATGTCTTTGCTAAATCATAATCACTGCGTGCCTTACTACCCATCGGCACGTGATACGCATAGGTATAGATATATGTAGATATATACATACAATTCATTCATATACAGTGAACAGCTACTGCCTGCCGTTACAGCTGTTGCGATTCGTAACGACAACGGGTTGTCGTGTTTCAAGATATTCACTCACTTTCATTATTGTTTGGCCGTCGGGTTTCAACTTCCAAACATCATGGACTGATAGACTGTTTTTGTCTGTTTTCTGATACTTTGCGTATGTGCTCCCTTCCTGACCGAGATATAAATTCGTCATTAAAATCGTCCTCACTTCTATATTCATCTTGTTATATTCTTTACGCCGGTTAGCGGATAATCGGTGTCGTCACTAGAGGCCACCGATCACCGCGGTTCTGATTGCGATCAGATCGCGGTTATCAACACTCATAATGGGTATTAGTATTATCAATACCAAAACAAGTGTTCCTAGCTTCAAGATGACAGCTTGGATATCTCCAGACTGTCATTTCGGCAATAACGAAACAATGGCTGAGTTATACATAAGTACTAAGCGCGGGTTTTCATGACGCTCCCATCCAGCTGTTAATACATCTATGGTTAATGTTGTCCTCAAGCCCCTATAGTGCTGATTGTATCTAAGACAATGCCAGAAAGAGATACAGAAAAAGGTCGTACCTCACATCACTAGGTGATATAAAGCGCTCCTAAGGGTAGACCATTGAAATTAATTACTTAACCTTAATTACCGGGAAGAAACAATTGGTGGATAGGTGTTGTGAAAATCTTTTTTTGCAACTGCGATGTAAATATTTGCCTGTGCAAAAACCTTCTGGCGCCTCATATCACGAGAGTCGGTTAAATTATATCTATATAACAATACAGCTGCATATATATATATATATATATATATATATATATATATATATACCCGGGATTTCATGGAGCGAAGCACGTGGACACCAGGCATAGTTCATCTGCGCCACTATGCGATGCACCGATTTTGAGTGACCTCGGTGAACGGTCGCTGATCTCTGTCGTTTACGGAGAGCTGGTAGGCTCAAAAAATAACTAGGCCTACAGACCACAATTCCTTCTTGCATAGACTAAATAATGAAAGGGGTTGAGAAATATTAGCTCTAGACGAAAAAGTTCTCAACTTACATCATTAAAAATACAGTTCCCATGTTTGACTTGGCCACATTGTTGTCTTCTGACCCAAAAGTTCTGTTGCTTGTTACATCTTAATGTTATGCACTAAATCGCTTCATAATCAGACAATCATTTGCTGTCGATAAAACCTTAATGGCAAATGCTCGGTGACCAGTGAAGGAAATTACGATATTTCTTCAGCCATCTAAGCTATTTAGTGGATTATGAGCATACATCAGAAAAAATATAGTTTCAAAATACATTCTCTTTTCGTTTTCCGGGCACATTGTTTGTATCCTATGCTAATAGAAAATAGCGGATAAAACGAAGATTCTAGAGGGATTGCAGGTACGTACATAATCAACAGTGGTAGAGTTCAATCAATGACTTAACGATTAGCCAAAATTTTTCGCCAGCGCGAAGTTGTTGTCATAAGCGAAAGATAGGCATTTCCGCAATAATGCTCATATACTTATGTATATACATACAGTATTAAGGGTCACAAATCTTATCTTTAAAGGCGAAATGAACGGTTGTTCGCATGTTTCCAACTTAACATTTTTCTTAATTCCTCCAGCTTATGTTTTGCTTGGTGTGATAACTAGTTTGTCAGTGTTCCCAACAGCGCTGTTGTTTTTCATGTGCCTTTGTTCGCATGCTTTTTAAATGTTTCTTTCGAGTCCCCGAATAGAGCTGTATACACGAGCCAACGCCCAGTCCTGGCGAGACATGCAAAAAACTACTCAGAATATGACTTGACTGAGCACAGCTTCATTATATATATATATATATATATATATATATATTGAGAATGTCCGCCAAAGTCAGGGCATGTCAATAATTGAATTGTTCCACTTCTCCGTAAGGAATGACAATTGTTATACCTAGCCACAGCAAGACGTATCGCACATCTATTCGCGATCGTATGTATATACGATAGCGCCTTTTAAGACGCCCGCTATTAAATTACCGAGCCGCTTAGCTACTATAGGCTCATCACTATAGTTGCTGTATAACTGTCATGATTGATAATGTCATTCTCATTAGTTTCTTTGCGCTATATAGTGACAGCAGTGCTGCCACTCTACTTGAATCCTGACAATGATAAAGAGAGCGAGGGAACATATGCTCGTCGCGTTGTTGCTGCTGTTTCCTGGTCCTCTCCTCGGCAGTCGAACGACGTGCCTCGCGAATAAATCGCTCGCTGGCAATAAGTCCAAGGGAAGAGCCAAGGCGCACGGAGGTGAATCAAGGATGGCTGACGCTGCACCTGTGGATAGAGTCGATTCCTCATAATCGACCATCTTCGGCGCAAGTGCAATTTGCGAGCTGGCGACGACGTTCAAAGCGCGGTATACCGCTGCTTCATCACAGTAGCGCGTATGCTTATTTCCGTTGGTCTTCACCAGTCCAGTGGCGCGTTCATCACACAAATCGCTTGTATAGTTTATCACTTCTTCTTCGGTATGCAACTACTCGCTACTGTGTATGCTCGCACGATGTTGCCGTCCAGCCGTTGCTGTCTATTATCACAGCGGCCGTGACCCAGTCGCCATTACAGGTGGCGTTTGCAGATTTTGCTCGGGCAACGGTCGGACAGATTGTTGTTACGGGACGCCCTCCTTGACCATTAGCGAATGTCGTTCGACATTCACGAGACAAAAGACCGTCAAGAAGGCGGCACAAAAGCCCGATACCAGATAGAGACAGACATAATGAGTGAGAGAGACCCGATACCAGATAGAGACAGACATAATGAACGAGAGAGATAGATGGATAGAAGTGGGAGAAATTTGATAGACATATAGATAAGTGAGTGAAGAAGGTGATGCACGAGATTGTCTTTATATTTACCTTTATACCCCACTCCTATAGTTCCCGTCATATCTCTATGTTGCTCTCTCTCTCTTATTATAGTCTCTGATTCGACTTGTTGTTCGAATCAGTGTGCATCCATAAAGATACACAGCGGTATTGTTGTAATTATAATTATTTTAGTTATTAATAAGGACAATTATTTGGATTTTATTTCGGCCGTCTCGAGTTTGTTTGTGTGGGCGTGTTATGTGCGTGCATATAATATGTACGTGTAGTAGGTATTCAGCGTATTAAACGAGGCTGACGTCCAACACACCGCTCACGGGAAAATGTTTCCGCCTCTTTACTGCTGGGTAGCCAGCTCTAGCTAGCTACGTTTGGCGTTGCCGGTCCAAGAAGAAGAAAGATTTTCCACTACCACGATGACACCACTACCACTACTACTACTACCACTACCACTACCAATTATCAAGGCCCGATGACGGACGGACGGACCCGAGGCAGACCCTTCTCGAAGGGAAGTCCGTCTCTCACAGAGACGCGATGCTTGTGCCAGTCAATCTACAGGAACCTACGAAACCTATGAACTCTACACGGGCGGTCGGTCATCCATTTCGGCTGGACGCACGTGATAGCGCTCCGTAGGTGTCGTGGCAATCCTGAATCCTGGTAGTAGTAGTAGTAGCAGTAACTAGGAGTAGTCCTTGTAGTCGCAGGTTAGTCGCCAGTTTAATCGAGCCCGATCACGGAGAGGTTGCGTGAGGCGCTCCACCGTTTGCCGAAGAACAGGCCAAGCCCCGCGCCGACAATGATCGACAGCAGGTTCGACACAACGAACAGCGGCAGCATCTCGCTGATGACCCCTTTGCGGATGACTCGCGAGTGCCGAAGCGACAGGCTAGCCTTGCCCGCCTGTCCACCGTACTTGAGATCGCGTGCCGACACCGAAGAGTCCGGCCGACCGCCCCAATCCCACAGCCATTCCGTGGGATCGGCGTCCTTATGTGGCGCCATCAACTGCAATAATCGCATATGCATACCAGAGGAACAACATCAACAACAACAAGTCATTAGATATGTTTAAGTCCTCAAATGTGCATATATTGTATTGCAAAATTGTTGCAATATATATATATATATATATATATATATAATTGTTGCAATATATATATATATATATATATATAATTGTTGCAATATATATATATATATATATATATATATATATATATATATATATAACGCCAAAGTATTATGTATGATGTTCGTACTAGCAAAAGCTTTTCCTAAGCTAAAACATTTTGGCTAGAGGTCCCACAGCGGCGTTTTCCACGTGAGAAAAACAAAATAGACTCAGTGGCAGACGAGTATTCTATCGCTAAGCCACCGTCGCAAGCGGGTAGGGTAACGGGATGGAGATGGAGAACCTAAAGATAGGAAGAAGCTATAACGAGCCAATAAGCCAAAAAGCCGAATGAATTATTTAGTTAATGAATTCGTTCATGCACGTTACCTCGTCGTGTACGGACACGTTGCTGGCTAGGCTCTTCGGCGTGCGCGGTGAGCAGTAACCCGAGTTTTTAAGCGAGCTCTGGTTCGACTCCCTCTGCGCCTCCAGCAGGAGCTTCTCGATTTGAGAGGCTGGCAGCAGAGGCGGCGTTGACGAATGCGAAGCTGCATAGCAGAGATCCACCCACGAGTCTATAATGCCGACCAAACGTCAACGCAAACAAAACGATAGCAGCTTAATTAACTACCAAGCACTGACACATAACGAGAAATGTTAATAAAGCCGATATGGCATTCTAGTGGAATTGGTCAGATTTATATATATATATAGATAGCTAAAATCCGTATCAATATATATTGTCGACGATACGACGTGAAGAAGATGGCCGGCGACTGAGTCGTGGATTTGATGCCGACGCGCCGCTCTTTCAAAGTCTATATATATATATATATATATATATATATATATATATAATTGAATGCATCTGTATTAGTCACCAAGAGACCAATGTGAACAATTTCACTTTACTTCAAGCAAATATATTTTTGGTCTACTCTATGTGCGCAGCATATTTGGTTGTCACCGAAAGGCGGCTTCTCGGGTCGTTCGATCTGACGCTGGATTTCATTAATACAGTAGAAACTGCCCCGCAATTGAGATGATATGTCGCGCGTATTGATCGAGCACCTTCAGCACAGTATGTTTCGAAAATGCACCTTGAAGAAAGCTCAGCCACTCAATTTGCTAAGGCTCTCACATAGAATAGGAGACATAGCTTAGTGACAAGACAGAACGATTTGTACAGTCTGATGTATACGCCTGGGTCCTTTGTGATTAGAGACAAGATTTCACCGTATCGTCATCATATAACAGTTCCGCCTTCCTCCCTCGGTTCTCTATGCTATTAATGTCTCGTAAATGCAAACTCATTACACCCTAGACCCGGGTATATATATATATATATATATATAGCATTACGGCTTCCTAGTTTAAGGCCACGTAAAAACAACTATCCCCATTCTCAGCCCTTTCAGTGTGTCGTGCTTTATGACTCTTCGACGTTATTCGAGCCGTTTATGCAACGTATATATCCCAGTGAACCTATATCGGATTTCTTTTAATAGTGCGCGCGATGTTCACTGTCAGTCAACGTTACTATCTTAGAACAGCAACTAACCGACAGTGATCCTCTCGACTGGCCGTTCATAGAATCCAATCAAAATCCTAGAACCTTGTAGCAGCCTTCGTCATTGTATATATATATATATATATATATATATATATATATATATACAACTATATATATATAGAATGACACAAACATTTTGTTGTCGCGCTATAGCTATCATAACTCATTATAGTTATTGTTATCTTTCTTGTTGCCGTTAGATGCCGAGGCAAGCATCTTTTTCTTAGCATTTTGTTCTCGGTAACGCAAATAGACAAGGTAAAGTAACAAGCGTGCTTCAGTAAATAATAGTACATTTGACCACGTTTACCATCATCGTCAAGAATAGAACCAACAAGAATAGTAATTATTATTAGTATTAATTTGTTTTTATTATTATTATTATTATTATTATTATTATTATTATTATTATTATTATTATTAGTATTATTATTATTATTATTATTAACTCTACTACGACGGCTATCATCGACGTAAGCTCCTCCCCCCTTCACTGCCGATTAAAGAGCGCCAAAGGCCAAACTCAGTCAGTTGAATGTCTCAGCTGAGGCTGAGAAGCATCAAGTCTCGGTTCTGCGACGTCAGTGCAACAGCATCAAGCGGCGCTGTTGCTGTCTCCGTCCCCTCCTCCACCCACCGATAGTTCTTTGTGAGTTAGGTGAGTAGGCGATGATAAGATGGTTAAGCTTAGCGATTAGATAACCTCAAACGCGCCATGCTGCTCCAACTGCCGACGCCGATACCAGGACCCCAAGACCCCCGCGCCATCGATCGGAAAGCATAGCTGTTTCTTGTTTTTCGTTCGCTTAATTTCAGCCTTCACCTGCCATTCATTGCAGAACGAGTAAAGGCTAAATCTAGAATCGGCGTGCTGTCTGTTGTCAAGCACGGGCATTTCGAATGCTCCCCTGCACTGAAGATTGCAGATTTGGTGACGGTTATACTCAGTATTTGATGCTCTTATAGAAGCACACATGCATACAACCACTTGATGTAACAATCATCATACAGGTCATCGTAAAGTCAATCATGTTCAGGTAATAGGTTACTATTATTATTATTATTATTAAAAATTTTAATGTAATAAGGAATGCGAAACTACTTGTTCCCCCCTCTGTCAGTGTTTCCGCGTTTGCAATTTATCTGTTGAGAATTTGTTGACATGGCTGTCTAAGATAAAAAGTACGATATATATATATATATATACGGAATTATTGTTGCGTGAGTGGCATAGTCTATTAATTATATTTCTACCGTACAAATTACACTGGGACCCTAAGACGATATCCGTCAAACGGTATGCTTCCTCAACCGGTAGGTATATATATATATATATATATATATATATATATATATATATATATATATATATATATATATCATTACTATCATATCAAGCACTAACACTATGGCGTTGCGAAACAGACATACTATTCCTTGAATAATTATAATAATAATACCAATACAAACATACGCATACATATATTACGTAGCAGTGTGTGCCAACACTTAACGTGCCGCGTTTCGTAAACAGCCCCCCTACAATCGAGCAGATGTGGCCAAGATCAGCGGACCCAGCAAAAGCGACACAGGAAAGAAGGCGGCGCAATGTCAGCCTGAACCATCTCGCTCTTCGGTGTCATGATGTCGTCTCTTGTTGCTCTGTCTGCTCCATGCAAAGCCGTGTGATTCAAATCGGCACTATTTTGCATGGACGGAAGGCGACTCACGAGCTACGAGCGACCAGCTTAGACGATCCAGCCACCAACAAGCGGCACCCAGCTTCATCATTACATCATTACTATTATACACAACTTGGAAAACTTGGAAAACTATTCTTCCACAACAGACGCCACCGCAGAGCCGCTCTCATCGAAACGTAACAGCATTTCGACGACGGCGAATGTTTTCGTTACATGTCGTGGCCGACTGCGACTTGCACAGCTAATACACCGATTTCCTCGACAGCCGAGGCAGAAAAACTCTCCTGCAACGAAGGAAAGGAAACACACTCACAGAAAGAGAGATAGATAGGTAGATAGATCGATAGAGAGAGAGAGAGAGGGGGGAAGAGAGTCTGTTGCTTTGGTCGCTGTCGACAATTTGTAAGAGTGGCCGGTGTTCCTAAATACCGTCATCGAGGATCACCGAGTCATCATGATCGAGTTTGCTTTCAGGATAGCTGCTACCAGTATTTACAAAAAGCCTTCGTGGGCCCACGCCCACAGCGGCTAGCTTCTCCATGGTATGATCTCACCCCCCCCCCCCCTGGGGACAGTGTCAAACGTGGCCTTGCTTCATGACGATCTCCCCCCGCTGGGGGCGGCAGTGTCAAACGTCGCTACCGCTATCGATGAGCTGTTTTCGGCGATTTGGTTGAAAACACGAAAATCGCAAGCCGAGTACACTTGCCGCTGCCGCCGCCGCCGCTGCTGGTTCCAGCTGCAGAGATGAGTCAATTTATGGCGGAACAACGACACCTTCTGCGTCATTAGGCTTGTGGTGGATTGGCGTAGGCCAGTTGGTCAACATCCTTCTCGTCATCCTTCTCGTCGTCGTCGTCGTCGTCGTGACGGCTGCCAACCTTTCGTATCCGTCGATTTGGTTTGGATCGTGCCACGACGAGTATGCACACATCTGCTAATGTATGCGTTTGTTGGTGAAACTGTTTGTTATTGGTCGTTGTTGTTGCTGCTGCTGCTGCTGTCGTTGTTGTTGTTGTTGCTGTTGTTGTTGCTGTTGTTGTTGCTGTCGTTGTTGTTGTTGCGATTGCTGTTGTTGCTGTTGTCATCGTTAACTAACGTTGATTAGGTCGTCGAATGGGATGAGCGAGAGAAAAAGACACAGATCGAGACAGAGAGTCTGTCAGGTATTCTCCATAATACAAGACCTTAATTGGTCGCTCGTGGTCATGCTCGCCTTTATGGCCAAGCAGTATTTTCTGGCGCTATGCACTCATGTTGAGAGTATACGTATATTACAGTACGACCTGTATGTATCTCCTAGGCTCGGCTCAAACGACTGACGATTAACCTGCTGACGATCATCGAGAACGCTGTTGTCAGCGGTGGACAATATAGAATAATAATAATAATAATAATAACAATAACAATAAATGACACTACCCAACAACACTATCATCGTAAAAATCACGTAGCTTTGAGCCTGGTAAGAACAAAGACAGTAATTATTACAAAAACATTCCTTTTTCAGCAGCCTAGAGTAGTAAAGTTCCAAATACTAACAGTAATGATAATTCGTCGATCCATAATAGTAATCTGTTTCAGAGGCACTCAAATGTAGTTTAGTACGTTTTAGACATTATCTATGCAAACCTATTTAAGTTCCGACGAGTGTTTCGTTTGGTTCGCGGATAAAATGGCTCGCCCTGATCTGGTTTTGTTTGGTAAAGCCTACCTCATATGTCCACATTCGTTTCGTTGTAAGTTCTTCAAAATATGACCATCATTCTACATTATTTAGAGTTTGGCATTTCTGCAAATTGTGTACCTGGAAACTCCCGACGAGTATCGGTCATATCATTGATTGGGCTTTTTAAGAATCGTCTCAAAAGACGCGGCTGGTGTCTATGATAACCTGGTAAGCCAGGATATTTTTATACCCGTATCTATACTCGGTATGGTTGCGTTCGACGATTAAAGCAAATGTTCGTCCGATGGAGAATCGAGCAATCGTCACGAATGTTCCATGAACGATGCCTAACCCGCACGCCTCGCGTGTTTGTTTGTCGAGAAAAGTGTTAACTCTTTATTTGTTCGATGCGTTTTTAGCTGTTTGACCCTCTCTCTCTCTCTCTCTTGGGAGACCTCCCCCTTGCTAGCTTGTTGTTTTATTTCTCTCTCTTCTTTCTACGCATAAGCGTCTCGTTCTACTTCAGCATAGATGGAGAGCATACAACAACATAAATGTCTGATGTGTTTTGTAGGAAAATGTACGAACAAATATGTTCAACTACAGTCATCTGTTTTGGGCTAATACTGTGCTTAGAAGGAATATTGACAACAATAGTAGCAGCAGCAGTAACAACAACAACAACAACAACAACAAAATTCCATGTATCGACGCGGGCGACATGGAATTTTGTTGCTGTTCTAAGGTCCTAAGATATACTACCCTTATAATCCTTTCTTAGGATTACAAGGATAGGATATCTTAGGATGCAGATATAGGGTAACGTTCGAAAAAAAAAATAACTATAAGTAAATAAAGCACAGCAAAAGCAGCAGCAGCAGCAACAACAGCAGCACCCATGACGCACGACAGACAACTGGCGCAATGACCGTAGCAGCATACCAGCCACATTGAGCGGTGAACTAAGCCGTCTCATCGGCGGCGGATTGCAGATGTATTGGCCCGCACAACATAAGTACTGGGCTCGCACTATTAGCGTGCCCCGATTTCGTAGCCTCCTCATCTGTTCGTATGATCTCCGTATCATGCTTTTGTGCTAACATGTTGCGCTTATATATATATATATATATATATATATATATATATATGTGTTTATGTATGTAGTAAATCTAGAACGCGCTTGACGTTCTTGCCAACAAAAAAAGAGAAAGGGTGAGGGTGGGGAATCGTCGACGCCCTCAACACAAACAAGCCAGAAAATAGAGGCCTCCCTAATCAAAATCTCTCCCCCCTCCCGTGACCCGATCAGACACGTAGTCAATCTCTCCCACCCACCCACCCAACGATCAGTGGGTAAACAACGAAAGATAGGCAGATAAATGTCATACTTAGTCACGGTTGTTGTGGTTGTCGTCGTCATTAGTGTTGTTTGTTGTTCTTACGAGTATGTTTGCTACGATTCGATGATCTTTGAACAGTGAACAGGGCGAACGGGTGAAGAAGCGTATCTATAGTATATGTATGTCTGATGCAGGCCAGCTGTGTGTCAATGACGCTTGCTTTCACTTGTTGTTTTTGCCAGTCTACCATGTACAGTTGCCTTGCTTTTCCGCCTTTTTCTTTTGTCGATTTTTGTTTACTCATTAGTGCTTTTTGATCGGCCGGTTGTTGGCCCGCCAACGCCCGGCCACACTCGTAAGCCTGTCACGAATTACAGACCGGAGCCAAGATGGACGCGAGCTTCGTTGGCTAAATACTGAGCAGAACTAAGAGTGAACATAACGAAAAATTGCCATAGTAAGAGTTGTCGCTTTAATGCTGATAGTAATAATAGTATATGGTTGTAATTAATGCTGCAAGCTCGCGCTCTTCGCGCAAAAAGATTTGAACAACGTATACATAAATTATAAAATGTGTTCATAATGCAATTAACATATCGAAGTAAAATCGATTGGCTCATAAATGATTCACGTTCATATTATATGCTTATTCAGCTAAATATATTGATCTAGCTATACCGGCTGATCTAAGCGATATGCCAGTCAAGTCCGCAATTTCTGCGTGCTTTCGCCTCATGGAAAATGGAGGGAAGGAGACGTCTTGGTGCGAACTCGCGCCGCTGAGTTCAAAGGAAAATCGTAATCCAATATTGTGGACCAATCCAATTGTGGACAATTGAAGTGTACGCTAAAACCAACGACCTCTAACGAGACGGGCAACTATCTGCCAGTTAAAATCAGCAATAAGTCAGATCACGGTTGTGGGTCTAAGCAGTGCCAATAGTCTTACCACTATCATTTGTTTATGGCTGCGTTCCCTTTACGTATTCGTTGGACATTAGCGGGTAGCTCGATTGATAGATATTTGATCGCTTGATTTCCCGGTGGGGTCCCTGCCAGAGAAGCTACACAATCCACTTACAGACCGATATACGATGCTCGTATGAAAGTGTCATTATAATTCGTAGAAATTAACCAAACCAAATAATCAAGTAGGCCGGTACTAGCAGCTGGTAGTACCAGCAGTACCGGCCTGACATGACCGACGTGATGCAGGCACGTTTGGCAAAACTCCGTCTGACAATTGCCACAATTACTGCCGACACTAATTAGCCAATAATTAAGTTAATGAATGCCAAATAGCTAGCTACCTAGTGTGGTATCGCCATCTGTCACGACGAACAGCTCGTCGGCAATCATCTCGTCACGGTCGAGCACGTATGTTGTTGGAGCTGCCATCTCGAACGGGTCGTCTATGAACGACGCCGTGTCTCTGAACGGCTATCCCAGCCTCTGTGTCTACGGTAATCCTTCGCGCTTAGGGTGTTGTTACACGGTACTCGGTAATGGACGCACGAACGCGCGCACCACACGCACTACAAACAAGACGAGAAATGAAAGAGAGAAAAGTAGAGAGAGATCTCTTCTTTGGTAATGTTTTCCGGTTCGCTTTTCCCTCTCGTCACGCCCTACCAAAGCCTACGAATCGTAGAAATCGTAAACGCAGTATTAGTACACTTCATTGCTCCTCATTGGTCCCGTCACAAGCCAGCAGCAACAGCTGGCAAACGTCGTAGAGTCACCACAATAAACAACAATGGCAGCAACAACGAAATCAACAACAACAAATACGAGCTCTATCGTCGACCGTCTCTTTCTCTCACTCCCTCTCCGTATCGAGTTGTTCACACTTATTGTTTGTCTTGTATGCGTTCACCGATATCGTCGACGTTGGCGCTATTGTTGTTGCTATTGCTGTTGTTGTTGCTATTGCTGTTGTTGTTGCCGCTATTGTTGCCGTTGTTGTGTTGTGTGCGTTGCCTATTCGCACGTTGCCTTCAACCCGTTTCCGTGCGTTTCGCGACCACCGCGCGTCACTCAACACTTTTGCGCTCGCTGTTGTTCACCCCCGACAAACCATAATAATAACAACACGTTGGCCACAACCGACGCACTCGTACTGTGTTAGTAGTCGCTGTTTCTGCGCTTACTCCGACTTGCCAGCAAAGATCGATTGTTGCTTTTCTTCGTTATGATTCCGTCTCTCGGTGCGTTGCTACTGTGGTTTTCTTTTTCTTTCCTTCTGGCAACAACAGAAACGCCGCCAAACCCGGCTGGCCGGCGATCGTAGATCGAACACTCAACAAAGCACACGTTCTCGCTTTCTGACAATCGTTGTTAGCAAGAGGAATAACAACAATTACCAGTATCGTATCGTAATGGCCCGGGCCCGAACAACGGTATTGGTTGCAGTTGCGGTAGAAGTAGTCGCAGAGTCCTCAGAGAGACGAATGCCAAAGTTAGAACGTGTTCCGTTGAGTTCAGTCTCCAGTAGCACCACGTACAGATCGATTGAGACACCGCCGAAGATGAATGCGTATCGCAAAAGATGAATGCGTATCACAAAACACGAATGCGTATCACAAGAGACGAATGCGTATTGCAATAGATGAGTGCGTATTACAGGTAGACAAATGGCTGGCAGCTGGGTCAGCAGTCAGCCTATGACATAACTAGCACACGAACAAGATTATACGAAGTGATGATGTGTATGGAACAGATGGAGAAACGACCGCGATATACGATAAGCGATAACGATGATGACGAAAACGATGACAGCGAGGCGAACTCGAACCAGAACCTGATACACTACAGCTAACTAAAAAGGTACTAGCACGACCAGCACCACAAGAGACGGAAAAACTAGAAGAAAACGTTGGTTCGCGAGCTGGTCTGTCGTGTGGCCACTTCTGATTAAGAATGATGATCAGCACTGCTGTTGTTGTCGCTGCTTCTGAATCCTCTGATTCGTAATATTCTTGTTCTTCTGCTGCTGCTGCTGCTATTCCAATCACTGTCTTTATTGTTATTGTTGCCAGCTGTAGAGTTCGACTACAAACAAACGCGTTTTTGCGTAACGTGCAGGCCGTAATGTTCCTGCGTGTGTGTGCGTGCACTTTTGGGGGCGCGAAAGAAGAGTTTGTGGCGTCGCTCTCCACGAACTTTCAAATCAACAACATCCTGGGGCGTCGACGGTTGGCTAACTGTCAACCACTCTCAATTGAAGTGAATCTCTCACTCAGTCCGTCAATCAGTGAGTCAATCAGTCTATGTATCTATCTATCTATCTATCTATCTGTCTGTCGGGCAGTCAAGCAAGCATTCAGTTACTTCGATCTGTTAACAGTTGAGCATCGACAACCTAATGTCTTGACTTGTCGGGCTATATGTATTGACGACGACGATCGAGCCAGGCGGGGTAACTAACAGGCGAAGCTGCTTTGCGGGCGGGGGGGGGGGGGGGGCTGTCTTTACAATCTCCGTTGTCTTCAATGCTGCTGCTGCTGCGTTGCTGTGTTGATGACGCTTCAACGCTGATGGGTGAGGGAAAATGAACAGAGCGCGCGTTGGCGGCGAGAGTCACCAGCGAGCGCTCGCTCTGTTGTTGAGTGACGATCAGCTGATGTCCACGTGCGCAGGAGTTGTTTTTCTTCGTCGTCGTCGTCGTCATTTTCCTCCTCCTCGTCATCGTCGTCGTCGTTGTCGTCTTTCTTTCCCTTCTCGCCTGTTTCTTTCCTTGCCCTCCTCGTCCCGTTCGCGTGTTCCGCCGCTCCCCATGCGCGCGACGTCCAGGAAGAACAACAAACTGAGAGCTGAGGACGACTGCTGCCTAGCGACGCAGATAGACACTTCTGCGCCGCTAGTGTGGCCGTCGTCGCACCTGCTTCTACTGCTGCAGCTGATGCCGCTATTGCTATTGCTGCTGCTACTGCTGTTGATGCTGATGCTGGTGCTTCCGTCATCCGTCACAGATGACGACAACGACAACATTCCGTGTCCGTCGTCGGAAACTGCTGCCACTTTCTCCTCCTTATTTAGGCAACAGCGGCAGCGGCAGCAGCAGCAGCAGCAACAGCAACAACAACATACAGGCAGGGAGCTGTTGCTACTGATGGTGGCAATAGCAAGGTGGCAGGTCAAGTGAAGCCAAGGCGAGGCAAAGCTACGCAAGTTAAGCCCACCCCAGCCCAACAGCAGAGCCGCAACGGGGGTAGTCGTACGCACGCACGTTCATACAGTCGGCCTTCCGGCCTGTCAGCCAGTTCGTGCCCTTTTGCCTGTCCAGCCAGCGCGTGCCCATCTCACGTCATACACTCTCGAATCGAGACGATCGACCAACATACATCATCGACACCCCACAGTCCCCCCTCCGGTACCCCTCTGCCGCCGCCGCCACCGCCACCACCATTGCCACTGCGGCCGTCACGGTTACCACCTCTACGCCGTACTCTTGATTTTCCCTCGCTCCCTCGCCCCCTCCCGGCCTTCCACCCTTCGTCGAGTCGTTGTCGTGTTGCTCATCTGCAGCACTGCTTGCTGGCGGGCGGCGGGCGACATTACGTACGTCACGTACGCATGAAGACGCTACCACCACTCAATGAACGCGGGCATTCACCTACTTATCTGTCTATATCTATATCTATCTATGTATGTATCGATCTACCAACCTACCGGTCTATCAATCCATCCATACATCTGGATGGATATATATCGTGTATCTGTATATATCTATAGATCTGTGTATCGTGTATCTGTATATCTATAGATCTGTGTATCGTATATCTGTATATCTATAATTCTGTATATCGTATATCTGCATTGATCGATACAGTTAGCGATCTATCAACGCCATGGCCGACCTTCCCACACTACTCCTACACAGCGCTGTGCATTCACTGAGTTGCTTCTGCTGCTGCTGTTGGCGCCGCTGCTACTACAGCGATAGCTAATAGACCTAACGGTAGTTCGATTTAGTTAGGCGACAAGAAGCGTCTTCCACGAGCACTGTAGTAGGCACTGCATTCGTAATAGCAGTAGAACGAATAGTAGTAGCAGCAACAGCAGCAGTAGTGGTAGTATTAGTCGTATTACTACTACGTTATGTTCAATGAAGTAGTAGTATTACTACTACGTTATATTCAATAAAGTAGTAGTAGTAATATAAAGTATAAGAAACAGCCAGACAAGACACACACGGCCAGTAACAGTCCGTGGTGGCCAGAACTCCGTACCAACGGCGTGCCGATCACACGGCCGCAACTTGGGTGTGCGCGATTTCATTACGTCCTACACTGCCATCTTTTCTGCGCATCTGCGCCACGCTAGGCCGTATTACGATTCTCGGCGGCTCCTACCTGTGCACTACTTCTTCTGCGACTGCGACTATATGCTATATATATATATATATATATATATATATATATATATACACATATATATATATTGGCGCGGTTACTACCGCGGCAACCAGCAATCGACGCCTGGTTGGGCCGCCGCGTGCGCGCGATGTAACTACGCATCATTTGTTGCGTGGTATCACCCCGTTCGATTCGAGCAACCGACAGACAGAGAGAGAGAGAGCGGCTTCTCTCTCTTTGTGCGAGAGAGTTAGAGAGAGAGAGCAAGGGTGCGCGAGACAGAGAAACAGCTGGTGGTGGCGATGTTCCAGCTACTGTCATTGGCCGTGTAACCCTTTTCTTACTATTATTACTACTGGTAGTACTGTCGATTTATATATATATACACTACTACTTACTAGTGTGTATATATATATATATATATATAAATATTATTACAACTATCACAATTGTGAGCAGAAGAGGAACAGGCAGTGGCAGCCGTGACAGATATACCGCAACGGGCCCGCCGGCGACACAGACGCGCTAGGGGTCAACATCTCATCTCGGCTGCTGTCTCGACGATCAGTCACCCCCTCACAACGACCGTCTCTAGACCACAACCACTATAAGAGTACTACACTTGTTACTTTTTTTTTTACTGCTAATGCTACTGCTACATACATGCATACGACTTCAACTGTCGACTGTCAAACGTCAACTCTTCGGGTACTCGCTGGCCCTTGACCCATCTCGCGACCTATCCCCCCTATTTCTCTTTCTCTCGCTCTCTCGAAGTGTTTCGCTGTCCCTCATACTTGCCTATAATCTGGCTGTATTTCCATGTGCTCGACTGGCTGAGAGTTAGGCCAATGACTGCGTTAGACAACTAGCTATAGTTTATAGCTGCATATAGATTAACAAACCAAAAAAATGATCGACTGGGGCCAACGTTCTTCCCCACAAGCAGATTAACTAACGTCGGTGGTAGACACAACGTTAGATACAGCAGCAGCAGCAGCAGCAGCAGCGACAACAACAACAACAACCCTATCGTAGCAAGCGTAGGCAGCATCATCGTGCGGCTGCAGAACTAATGGCTGCTTAGTGGCACCTCAGCGTGACTCATTATTATGACCTGCTTGGTGCCTGGGTGGTGCCAGAACGGTACTACGAACGCAAACCAGCCGGCACACAATCGTCGCCATAGAAGTTATTGTCGTGGTGGTTGGTAGAAGATAAAGCAGAAAAGGAAGAAGAAAAAGAAACAACAACAACAATGACAACGACAACAACAACAATGACAACAACGACAACAGCGGCCGTTGACAGCGCCATATTATTGCAGCAGTGTGCAAAACATCGTCATCTACCTAGCTGTTGCGGAAATGCGTCTAAGACCTTCGTCGGGTCGTGGAACTTGCCGCCCAACCAATGCCCAGTTCAATTCGAGAGAGTACAACAGTACGCTATCGTCGTCACGGTGTGTGGGGGGCTGCTAATGTTTTTCTTGTTGAGGATGATGCTGTTGCTGCTGCTGCTGATGATGATGATGCTGGTGCTGCTGCTGCTGATGGTGGAAGTCCTCCGGCCTCCGGCCGTAAGCGGTGATGACGATGCACCCGATGATTACCCAATGGCATGGCGTGGCGAGGAACCATGACGACATTGGCGATGATGATGATTATGGCGATGACGGTGATGATGATGCTGATGATTATGGCGATGACGGTGATGATGATGGTGGTGGTGGTGGTTATGACGACAGTCACGCATGCACGCGCACAGGTAAGACAGTAGACAATGACAGGCATTACCTACCTGCCTGCCTGCCTGTCTGTCTGGCTACGTGATCAACTACTGCGCCTCGGGCTGCTGGGGCAGCGGCGACGCGGGCACCGCGCACGCCGGCTGGTCACGCAGTCGCCGACGCCGCCGCCGACGCCGACGCCGCCACGGCTTCGTCTTACGAGGTGGCGTGGCGGCGTGCCGAAGAATGACACCAGCGCAGCACTATGACGACATGTCACAGCCAGGCCGTACTAACAGTAGAAATTACGGTAGTGGTGGTGGTGGCTGTGGGGAGTTGTAATCAGTCAAAGGAGAAAGCGGCAGCGGACGAAGAACGCCAACCTATGACAGGAGGAGTAGGACGGCCTGGAGTAAGGTGCTCCAGGCGCCAGTCTCCGCAAACATATATATATATATTATATATATATATATATAGATATATATATAGATATATATATATATATATATATATATATATATATATATATATATATATATATATATATATATATATATATATATATATATATATTATATATATATATATATATATATATATATATATATATATATTTATATATAAAGGACAGGAATTTCTTTTAGCATCAAATGACCAATTCCCTCTCGGGTGTGCGGCAGTTGTATGTCCTGGTAATCCTCCAGGCGAACGGCGACATAACGATATATATATATATATATATAGATATATAACGAAGACTGGCTAAATGGAAAACAAATTTAATAAATATGTTAACACATGATCTGACGAAGAAAGCTGATGGGGTAGCCGCTGGAAAAATGCAAAATCACTTCTTTTCGCGCAGCCATCCACTTTTATCTGACGGTGGAACTATATACGTCATTACATATACATACATACATAGATATCGTGTGTCTACTAAGTTCGTACTAGCCGACGAGCATGGAACCACGAATGTGTAACTGTGTGTGTGTGTGTTCGGGGATTATTAAGTAGAGATGGTGGTAGAGGTTCTTCGATAGGTCCCACGCGCTGCAGAACAGGGCAAGCAACGAAAGCAGCGCGAGGAAAAGGCCGCTCACAAGCGACAGTGTGGAGAGCAAACGAGAGCAAAAGGTCCGCTGCTATTGCCGCCTTAACAAGAGTCATTTCAATGAGTATGCCTATCATGGCTGTCTTTCTCTAGCTTGCTCTCATTCCGCTCACACACGAACCCTTTACGACCATCCACGCCTTGTCGCCTAAGCCATCTGTTGACGCAAAATGCATCTGCAAATCATCTCTGTTGTTTAGCGAGATAGGTATGCTGCAACGACCCCAGAGGCACACACATATGCAACGATGCAGCGCCAATCAAAGCTGTCGTAACGTTATTATATTCAAAATAATACTAATTCAATCACAGATCGAAATGTGGTCCGTTACTATCGGCCGTCAACAGCTGGCAAGCATGCATCCACGTAATGGCCGACACCCAAAATGAGTTGTCCCAAATAGAGTGAGAACGCATAATAACCATTAAATAGATTAGTTCACACGTTCATACACTTCAATTGTTACTGAAAAATATCTATGCAAGGGCGAATCGGCAAGTTCTAATACTTGGAACTTTGCCACCAGACCGAAACTATCAAGGAGTTCCGTTTCGTTTTTCTGAGAGGCGCTATTATTCACTCGGTGGCGACGTTAATTATATAAGTTTGGTCAAAAAAGTGAAAAAAACGAGGTTTGGCGACTTTTAAGAAGCCAAACGTTGAGTATCAATAAATATAAATCAAGTTCTGTTCTACAAAAATGTTACATACTACATATGCTGATTTTGGAGCGTCCCGAAACACTGTGTATACGTGATACCGTCGATGTCGCTACGAACGTGAAGACGCCGAAAATGACCCCCCGTTCGGGAAGGCCTTCGACGTCAATGACAGAACAAAAGGTTGAAATTAGTATCAGAGATATAGATGAGGAACTCGGAATATTTTATGGGTCAGTTGTAGCTTTTGGCCGATAGTTTATGCGTCAGGAGACTGACATCAAATTGCGTTCCAAAAGTGTTGAATTTAAAGCAAATTGCCGCCCGTCGGGAAATGTCCGGATTGAACCATCAGACGGTAGCAGAAATTCTTGGATTGCTTCAGAGAATGATCACAGGACACCAGTCAAGAGTATATGGTTACGACATCGAGACCACAGCCCAATCTTCACTTCGCCCTTGGACCCGTATCACAACAACGCACTAGCGCAAAAAAATGTTGCTTAAGAAGGCTTTTATTATCGGCGCCATGGCTGACACGAAATTAATTAATAACAATAATGAAAACGTCCATTTATCCTAATTGTAAGAACTGCAAATTAATCAAATATCATAATAAAAATAGTACTCGTAAAAGTAATGATAATTATATATATATATATATATACATATATATATATATATATATATATATATATGGCTAAGTGGACCAGCCCAAGCCTAGACCTAACGCCTTGAGTTATGCCCCAAGCGGGCTGTGCACATGTTCATACATCACAAATATATATATATATATATATATATATATATATATATATATATATATATGTGGAGGAGGGTGAATGCTTTTACGCACGCTACGAGTACGGGGTATTTCCCCTCTCGAGCAGTGTGGGACTCGACCCTGTCCGTTGGATGTTGGTCCTACAAGACCCCTACCCTCTAAACAAACCTCCCCCCATAGGCTTCACTCTCTAATGGCCCAGATATCCAAACGTGTGCAGCGGGAATATTACTTAATCTCGTATAGAGTGGGCAGGGACCACTTCAGCAGCGTGCGCCGGACGGACGCCAATATCATTAGTATCATTTCTATTATTACTACACACTACCACTTGCTAGGTGAGCTTCAATTGTGACTAAACACGGAACAGCCACCTGTTGTTCGAAGGACATCTACAGTTAAAACAACACAAGTTGCAGCTGGAACAACAGCAGCAGAATAAAACCATGCTTATAACGACAGGCCAACGGTCAATAGACAAACCTAGAGAGCGATGCGTCAGCATTGCCAGCTGTTCAGTGGGGTGCATCCGTCCGATGTAGGCATCGCCGCAGCCCCAGAGGAGCTGTCATGATGCGACACATTTGCCGATATCACCAAGTCAAGCTAATTGCGTAATACACCATGAGATGTAAATCTCAATGATCGTGTGCAGCGGTAACATGATATGCAATCCAGCACACAAGACTCCTGGACAACATGTATGTAGTAAACAGGTACAATTTTACCAGAGAACACATAGTCGTCTCCACTAGAGAGCATGCCACGAGGATTTTATATATATATATATATATATATATATATATATATATATATATATATATATATATATATATATATATATATATATAACAAAACAAAAGTAAATAAGTTTGCGAAAAACACCGTTCAAGTGAATACGAGTGGGCAGTGCGAGCAGTGACATCAAACGCACTGGGTTCATTTAATTCACGGAAATCTGCACGTACTAATCGTACTTATTATCAATGCTGTTAGAAAAGAAACATAATTAAAAAAATATATTAATACAAATTATAACTCACGTTCACTAGGAACTTTGCAAGGACGTGTTTAGTGAATCAGCAAACGGCAGCGTTTGAAGAAAGCGAAGTTCTTCGATGAAACCTCCATTCATAAGGAAACCACGTATATCCATCGATAAAAAATTATACTTGAATATTCGATAGACAGGACCCGTTTCTGAAGGGTGAAGTCACCGTAGTTTCTCCGGTTGAGCCGAACGCTGCATCCCGGAGCATTGGATGTTGTCGTTTGTGAGCCGCCAGTTGGACGCAGCAGACCGAATAAAATTACCGGTCAGCTCTTACTTTCCAACCAATGCCGGTCCAGTCAAGCGAGCAACGAAATCCGACATTTGCGACCTGCAATTAGATGTAGCAGCCGCCAATCAATCAATCGCAAACAAACCTGAGCAAAACAGACAATTGACACCCACACACCTTCTCAAAAAAAGATCTCACATCGACACCCAAGAAATGCAGAAACGACATACGTGTTTTTCACACGCGTGGTTTGCTCTTTTCAACGAAAACGCTCGCGGCCAGCTTAGACATAACGGAACGCCGGTGCACCCATCGTCAGCTGACGTATCGAAGTACTGTAACGACGACAAATCGCTATAGATGGAATCGCCTTTCAGGGAACATTTTCAGCAAACACACTCATCTATTTTAGTCCAGTCAGCTCATATTTCCGAAACTAACAGTAGTGTCTTTTACTATAGCGAGACACCCACTCACGCACTTGGTCTTCTTTCTCTGCAAAAAAAAAAAAAGACAAAACGCCTCCTGACGGTGCTTTCTATAGGGTTTCCTTTCGTTTCTATATTTTGTTTCTCGCTCCGGTTTTTCAAACAAACATAGATTTTTTCTAAAAGACCGACACTGGTATCGTGGCCATTGACTTGCTTACTTGCCCAATGTCGTTTCTTTTTCTACTTAGAGAATCTCTCGCGCAAAATATCTTCTCGCCTCGATTCAGAGCTTTGCACTGGATGCGCAGCCTAGTTTGATGTATCATACCATTTTCATCATGGTACACAAATTATATGATGATGTGTCTATTATTATTATTACTACTGTGGCAGCCGTGTGAATCACCGTTAAAGGTATCTGAACGACTACCTCAGCTGTGACGTGTGTGTGCGTGCCGATTGGTCGACATGCTTTATGTATGGTCTCATGTCTTCGGACCCCCGCGCGGAGGTTGATGTACCTTCCATATAACAGCACAACTGCAGTAGTAAAAGAAGGTGCAGCACCTTTGATTGTTTATAATAATACGTAATAGCTTTATCAAGAGTTTATTATTATTTATATGTACAGGTATGGCAGTTACTAATACACTATAAGTATATAATGTTTACAATATTACTTGTAGAATAATAATAATAATAATAGTAATAATAATAATAATAATAATAATAATAATAATAATAATAATAATAATAATAATAATAATAAATAGTGTTATGATAATTATGTTGAGGGTGAACAGCATCAATAATCATAACGACGATTCAATATTATAAATAATACCATACGATGAAGTAATAGATGCGACGTTGATGATATCATGTATCCAGGCAGAAGTTGAAAGAGACCAAAGTTCCTGCAAATAGGCTAGTGGGTGTCAATAGACGGATTAGCGTGGCTGAATAAGTAGCTAGATGTCGTCATTCCCGCCGCCAGTGTAGCTGTCCTGCGTTCATTCACGCGACATTATATCCTCATCATCATTAAGTTGATAATTAATTTACGTACAGATCACCGATGCACGCTAGCAAACGACGATATGTATATATATATATACTGCTGAGATTGCGTCAGACAGTGAACATAGTGATTAATGCTAATAATGATGACTTTAGTCTAGTTAGCCTGTCACTCCAGGTACAGACCATAATCCCAGCTACCACAACAAGGGTGCAACAACCAGGACAACAACACAACAACAAACCAAAATAATGCCGACAACAACAACAGCAACAACAATAACAACAGCAACAACAACAAAATATCTGAAATAATAGGCTATCCAGTGAGAATGCCATCACGATACGCGTGTGTCGTCTAAGGCAGCAACAGCAGCAGCGGCAGTGACAATGCCGTTGACATGGCGACGTTTTGACATCTCGCGATGACGCGCTAGATGAAGGCAGGCTAACAGGTGAGGTTGAGAATCTGCGACGAACTCGGGCCTACGCCACTGCGATCAATATGAATAAGGTTCTCGTCGCTAGTACGAAAGCCAACGTCATTGTTGTTGTTGTTGTTGTTGTTGCTGCTGTCGTTGTGTTTATTGTTGTTGTCGTTGTTGTTGTTGCTGCTGTTGTTGTTGTTGTTGCTGTCATTGTTGTTGTCGTCGTCGTCGTCAGCGGCAACCTGCCGCGGATATCTGGCAGACACTATATGGTCACTTATATTGCTCTAGCTACATCAATGAAACGATAAACTAATACTGCTGCACAGTCAACACCTACATTATTCATTCTCGCCTATGTGCCTACGTGCAGACTGGCTCCCTCTTTCGCCCTATCCCTTACATGATTTATACATACATACACCTCCCTCAACAGTTGCTTGCAACGCGTTTAGAATTAAAAACATTTTTAAGGAGGTTGTTTTTAAGCTGCTACGCGTTTAGGTAATTACAAACAAAATCATGTTTGTTTGTATTCGCAGGAATCATGCTCTAATTTATGATGATTAAAATATACCCAAAATTATTCAAAATATTCAATGCTGCTATGCACAAGATGCCAATCAGAAAGGGCCTTTATTCACTTAACCAAAAGCGGAAAAAACTCACATACACACACGCAGAAAGCATGAAAAAACGGAACTTCCTCAGTAAACTAAGAAGCAGCTGTACGTGTAGAATCTATTAGTTATCCAAACATGCGTACGTGACACTGGCTTCTCTTTCCTTGATTGTATATACATATATACGTTTAGATTGCAATAACACACAAACAACGTTATGTGCGAATCTATGTTTGTTGTCGACGAAGCTACAGGAAGACTTATGTCCAGTCGAACCATTTATATAAAATATATAGAAATATACATATGTACATATTTTTACGCAAGTCAGGTTTGATCGACAGGACTGGACAATATGGGACCTCTGGCTCTCGCCTTACTCATTAAAGCACCCTCGCCTTACTCAACAAAGCTTTTCTGCCACGCAGGGGGCCCAAGACTTGTTATGCAATCTTTTAAGATTGGAGCAACATAAGAACTTCCATACGTGAGAGTTTCAATCGTGGCTATATATATATATATATATATATATATATATATATATATATATATATGGCCCACTACGTTTTTCCCATATTAAACTTAACGGAGCGGCATCGCCTTTCAAAGAGCCTAGTCCCGCCGATGAGCGCACCAACAACAACAGCGACAACAGCAACAACTATAACAAGAACAGCGACGACAGCAACAACAGCGACGACATCAACAACTATAACAACAATAACAACGGCCACAGGAGCACACGCCAGATGAATAAGCGAATGAATGGATAACAACAACAACAACATTAACAACGACCATGGCAACACTAATAATGCTAATAATGAATATACTGTGTCAGGCGTTGCTGTGACTGCTGCTGCTGCTTAACGCTCTGCTTAATACCTGGCCAGCCACCCGTGAATTGCTTACGGCCACTATGAGCCAAAGCTCGCCACCCATTGGACCAGCCGAGAAAACCGCTCCAGGAGGACCGCTGCCTGCGCGCCTAACTACTGCGTGGCCACTGCTGGCCTGATGTCAACCTGACGTGGACAGGCCGAGCCGAGGCAAGCCAGGCTAGGGTGGACTGGGCGGCCAGCTCAGTAGGTTCGTTAAGCCCAAAGCGGCGAAAATGCCGGCCACACGTCCCGTCGTTGGACAATGAATATCCTACTAGTCCATGATAACTACAATAACAACAACAGCAGCAGCAATATAAATAGCAACAACAACAACAACAACAACAACAAAAGCAGCAAGTTCGTGCGTGCGTCGTATCTCACCGCCAGCCAACAGCCCAGATATGTTTGGACGGCGTCTCATCTCCCTAGTTTCCTCTTCCGTCCTGTTTCCTCTCTCTCACAAAAAAGAAGCAGATATGCTATATATATATATATAGCATATCTGCTCATCTGGCGCACAGCTGTCATCCATCATCTAGTAGTGGCTCTGATACTCTCTACCTCCATTTGGCCGAATTTGTATGTATACGTATCATTACGAATATCCCCGTAAACAATATTCTGCGTTTAGTTCGCGATACGTTTATAAAGAGATGAGCACATACAACATGAGATAGATACGTATCGATCTATATTATAACTAAACAAGCATTGACTGCAAGCCGCAAACCCCAGCTAGTTTCCCAGTTTCAAAAGGTGGACTTGTTAACTTCAAGGCGTTCAACGACGTCGATCAATATGAAAATATAATTCAAATGTTTAAAATTACCACACTCACTGGGCTACATATAGGGGGAAAGAAATAGAATTCTAAATAGAATTCAACTTAAGACAAAATGAAAACTTCTTCTGCCATATTGGCGAACCTCTATGTATATATATATGTGTGTTTTTCAAATAGTTCATTTTACGGTTTGTTGTACTATATTTCATTTTACAACAAACTTCAACTGCCTTTCAAAATGAGCGGTCGTTCTCTTTCGCTAAGTCTGCCTAATCCATTTCCATTGATACCGCGACGTTGCCGGGGACCACGAAGCACGCAAACAACACCAACAACAACAGCAATAGGAACAAAAAAAAATAATAACAACTAACTAATAGAAGATTCAGGAGTGGTTGCGACTACGACGTCGATACACCTGCCGCTATTGCTGTTGTTATTAGTGTTTTTGTTGTCTACTGCCTAATCCAGGATGTATTGTCACTGCGTATGCTTCTCTGCCTACTGCTGTTGTTGTTATTGTTGATATGATTATTGATACTACTGTTGTTGTTGTTGTTGTTGCTGTTGTTGTTGTTGTAATAGCAATAGCTTGCCGCGGCTGTCGACCATGAGTGATCGTTGCTACTTGGTCGTGCTATTCTTGTTGTTGTTGTTGTTGTGGTGTTTTAACCGCTTAGGTGTTGTACTGACGGTATCGCCACTAACTAGGGAACAATAACAACACAAGAGTGAAAAGATGGAAGTGGTAAAGTGTAACTACCGGGAAGAGCAAAAAAAAAAAAATATATATATATATATGTGTAGAAAGCAAAGTGTTGAGAGAACACAGCTCTTACAGCGGACGCTGCCGGAAGCGATCGACAATGTGACGGCCAGTCTGGGAGATAAAAATCCGCGCTTGTTGCCGTGTCCGCCACTCGCTCCACGGCGGTGGCGGATGGTAAGAGATAAACAAACGTTAGTTCGACGCCATCAATCGAGTCTCGCTGCTTTCAAGATCTTCTGTTGTTGATGGTAGAAAGTATCGTATTATTTCATCAAATAACAAGTGTATATATATATGTCGCGCGTTCTTCGGTTCCCAAACACTTCAACCGAATAAATACTCACGTCACACATGCTCTCTTGTCCGGTCCCGCCCTTCACTTTAAGCGTGTATATACATATTTACACACAAAAGCATTTATATATATATATATATATATATATATATATATATATATATATATATATATATATATATATATATGTGTGTGTATGTTTATGTACTTGCACATTGCATACTTTCCTGCTAGCCACTTCCTCATGCTTATTGATCTTCAAAATATGGACAACAGCCACACGCCATATACAAATGTATGCCTATGTGAGTCTGCTGCGTTTCTGTTCAGCCAAAAATGCATGACACTGTAAAACTACATCAAGCAAGTTTAGCAGCAGGTATGAATAGTATACTGGAAGGCCAGTCTTCTGTACTGACTATGCCAGGCCTGTTTACTTCTTATATATATATATATAATACCGCCAAATGCACTACTCGAAATCGGGTTCGAGCATCAAGGGATAAACATTCATACAGACGAAATCTAAAGAAGCATCAGGACAGTAAAAATGACAACAACGACTCGGCCTGATACCACGGCCGTCGTCAGCTGCTCCTGATAAGGCCAGTGGCGCCATAGACAACGCGAGAGCGAAAAAAAACGCGTATAACATATGCAGGCATATATATATATATATATATATATATATATATATATATATATATAGGGCAGGGTGGCTTAAACACTATTAATTTGCATGCTGAACATAATGCGTTCCAATCTAGAACCTGCCACCGCTCTTAAACTGGTTTTCACTGCCTTCAAACCAAACAGTAGTCGGGTGACTGAACCCGACTAGACTATAACCGAACACACTTGAAAATAACAAAAATAACTCGAAAACAAAACTGGGAGCACGGCATAAACTGGTGGTGCTCTATACTTATATAGGTGCGTACCCCTGGAGCACCTCTCCTGTCCTTTCTCTCTCTCTCCCTCTCTCCCCCCCTCTCTCCCCTCTCTCTCTCATTTCTCCCTGTACGAGAGATGCAGCAAGCTGCGATTGTCATGATATATTCAAGCTTTCTTTTTAAAAGAAACTCTACCTCCAACCACCGCGGCAGGGCCATAGCGCAATACGAATCAATCAATACTTCCGAACTCGCTTCCAGAACGACCGCTGCTAGGCTGGCGCTGACGCGATATGAAGGTGGCGTTGTTATGACAACAGCTGTTGTGTTGTTTGGTGGCGGCGGCTGCTGCTTTTACGCTTCGTTGCAATCGTTGTCGTTGTTACGTCGTCAGAAAGCGCGCTGCGCGTTTGCTCAGTCAAATATGCACAGCCATATAATGGGTATGCCTCCTATATATATATATATATATATATGTTGTTGTAATTCCTCACTAACACAACTAGTGTGCTATTTGTATATACACATGGAGAGTTAGGCCATCATGACAAGGAGCATCGCGTGCAACGCCATAGGCTTCCCCGCCTCCACCTGGATGATGTCTGTTGTGAGGTGTTATCCGCCCTGATGCCCGCACAGAGAGCGCACCCGTTTGAAACACGCACCACGCACTGACACCACTTCAATTCGTTCCACCACCGGAATTATGTTTATAATAAAAGCACTCGTTCTCGCGGAATTATGATTATATTCGAATGTTAGTCAATGGCGTGGCCCGACAGCTTATTCATCGCCACAAAGGTCCCTCACTGCCATAAGCCCAGCTGCCTCCCGCATCCGGAAACAGCGCAGTAGTCGGCAGCAATAAATGCACAGACCATATATATATATATATATATATATATATATATATATATATATTGAACATGCCACTACCAGTGATCAAGGGCGTTAACTGTGGGTGATAGAAAACAGCCTTCCTTTGCAATTAAGAGCGCAAGTATATACCGTATTAGCACAAATACGAAACAATAACTTTACAGTCGCTTATACTAAGTGGTAGGCACCTTCATTTAGAAAAGAAACGTTACTCGAGAGTGCAAAAAGCAACACGCATCAATAAGCAAACATGTCCATTAAAAAACGACAACCGCGCAGTGCTAAATCTAGTCTACGTATGAGCGAAACCCAGATTCAAAGCCGAACCAATTCCAGTATTCCAGACTTTTAATCTTGGTTTGTAGCGTGGCAGGCAGCTCAGTTATCTTCCCTCTGTCTATACTTTTAGTGTAACTATTTCCCATATAAATAAACAGAAAAACGGCACTTCAGTGGCGTAGTGCACTATTGAGTGCCAGCTTATTTATCGTAAATTGCTACCACGTATCGCAGCGCAGACAGTTTTGATTACGCCATCTCTGTCTGGATAGAAATTTTCCTTCGCCGATACCCCACCTAATACATAAACCCATATGTGCCGAGTCCGGCAAGTCTGACGACCACGACAACAACAACAACAACAACGCGTTCACGTTCATTGGCATATTGATCCTTGCCACTGTTCAAACAAACGAACCGCTATATGCTCACTCTTTCTCTCTCCCCAATCTTCGATTATTTTCTTTATCATTCAGTAACTACAACCCATCTTGCAAATCCCTAGAAATATCCCTCCTCTGAAGGGCCGAACACGTTAAGACAACGAGGATAATACTTATGCACGCCAACCATTCACAGCATAGAGAAAACAGAAGACGATGGCGCTTTCCGTCCTCCCTTGTCTCTGCTGAGCTGGAAAAGACGTTTTCCCGTTCGGCGGTCGGGCAACAAATTGCAACGGAACATGTAATTCTTCGTCAGTGACCCATGCGACGAGGCTTAACCAGTGCTCTCAAGGGCGTACTCAAACAACTGAAGATGAGCATTCAAGGGGTAGCAAGCATAATTCGAGTACCGCTAGTCTTAGTGTCAGAGAAAAAAATACAAACGCAAAAAAAGCCCTTTGAGTGAAATGTCCAGTATATACCGAGAATAATAATACGTTAGTAATCGTCCGTATATATATATATATATATATATATATATATATATATGCGTCGCCTGGCTGCCCCAGTGTGGGAAAACCTGCACGCAATTTATCTGATGGTATGCATATATCGTGTGAGCGCATATGTATATACCATACACAATGCCTAATAGAATAGGGACACGCCATGCCATAAGCATCAGTAACAACGACGAGTATATGGCGCATAGTATTAGTAGTAGTAGTAGTAGTAGAGTATATGGCCTATCTGCCTGTGGCTGTAATTCACGCACACGTTGTACGTGTATACTCAGGACACAGCTCGGTTCGGCTTGGCTAGTCAAGAGGTCTCTGGCACGAGAGAGACAGTGCAGCGGTGGTGATTTGTGGGGCACGGGATAGGAGATATAGGAGATAGGAGGGGGATCTTGTCTAAGTACGGCTACGCCAAATGGTATTGCTCTGAGCCGAAGTTGGGACGACGGAATCCTGCAAAGCTGCAAACGAATACTGCAGGTACTGTGGTAGTGGTGGTGATGAAAACCACCTGTTTCTGCTGCTACTGCCACAGATGTGCCTCGACTTGCCGTCACGATGAACAAACAGACACACCTTCCTCCCTGTGTTCGCGGTGTCTTTGTTCTGACCCGTTGCGTTGTTGCTCGTCGTGGTCATTTACCGAGACGTATCTTTCTTTCAACATGCTATACAGTATGCTTTTCTCATTTCAGTTCATTCATAATATCTTGAATGTCTAGGCTCTCCCTCTATGTTTCTCTGTTTTCTTCTTTGCACTTAGAGTGCAGCAGTGTCTGCTACATCTGTCTGCCTATGATCATCATCGCTACGATCTACAGACATGACTCGTCAGCACAGACGGCGAACGGAACTGAGTACAGCCAGTGACAGCCGCCGTCGTTACCATGCTGGCAGAAAGCTTGTGTATTTAATTATATATATATAATGCGTGTGCATTATAACTTACCCCCCCCCCCACACCCCTCAATGTATCAATCTTCTCTTCACGTTTGGGGTCTCCAGAAGGTCAGAAGAAGGCTAGCGTTACGGGTGATGAGTCGTCTACGCGTAACGCGTGCAAATCCGCTCAAACGAGGGGGAACGAGAATAAAGACCGTGAACGATAACCCCCCAGTCCACACCAGCCAATGCTGTTCTTGTCATTGATGGAGTTGTTGTGGTGGCCATCATCGTCAATGTCGGTGTTGTTGTTGTTCTTTTTTTGTGTAGAGGAGTAACTGGAAAATGCGGTTTGCACACAAGCACGCCACTGCAGAAGACTCTCGTCTGCAAGTGTTGGCCGGCAGTGTGGAACTCCAACCCACTAAAAAATCAGTTGTCTTCCCATCCTTCTAACCGACCGGGAATGTTGTTGTTGTTGTTTTTAGTACTGCTGTTACTATTGTTGTAATTCGGATAACGCAGGAAGACGACGCGGCGCATATATACACATACCATCGGCAGTGGCTAAATGACGGAATAAAGAGACAAATAAGAAAAAAGAATGATCGAGCACCGTCGATCTTTCCGACATACGGACCACGTATGCCGTTCGCCAAACCGACAAAAGACGGTTTAATATAATTTGGAACCAAATGATAATGATGATGACAATGGTGATTACTACTACCAATAATAATAAATAGTATACATATTATTGGTATGTTCAATACGAGAGGATCGATTAAAAAACTCCATCTGCACAGCGTTCACAAATTGAACGAAGGAAGGAGGACGCGAGTCGGCAGTATCAATACTGTAACTAAACGACATATAATTGATCAACTGACACATGAATTTAAAATTTAAAAAAAATTAAAATTTTTTTTTTAAAAAAGTTTAAAATGAAACCAATAACGACGTAACTGGCGGTTACTCGCTAAATCTCTAACGACATCCCTGTCACTGCGGTGACCACACAAACTACCAACTAGTATCACTGCTAGTCACGACAGCATTCAAAGTAGTCCTCATCACAATATTCGTCATTGCTATCGCAGAAGTAAGCTGCGGAAGTTACTATGACTCTCTTTCCAGCATGTTTCCCCACGACGTGCGCGAATCATGCGGGCTGCGGGCACCTTCCTCGCAAATAGAAAGTTGGTCAGACGTGTAAGCTCCCTATAACCCTAAGTCATTCCCTAGGTTCGATGACCGTGATATGCTAGGTATACAATGTAGACTATGTGGCAACGAATTCATACTGTAAAATTGTCGTGGCCCACTCGAGAACTGTTACAGTTAAGAATTGTACGCATAGATGTCTGCCACCGATGCCGAACCGACCGAAATATATACTAACAATAAGAAAATGTTATACTATTTGGGATTTGCGAGTAAATATATATATATATATATATGTATGTATATATATATATATATATATATATATATATATATCTTTATGTTGCTACTACCAGTGTGAATACTTTACTTAATAATAATAATAACTGTTGTATTATACAATAAAACATGCTGATAACCATAAAATAACGAGGATACACATTCATACCTCCAATAATAATAATAAAGAAAAGTGTATACTTAATCATGCTCATGCGAGTGAGCTACAACTATGGGGTCCACTTTCGCTTTCTCGCTATATGATGTATGTATGGTGTACGTGATGCTCATCGCATCTCCAACGATAGCCGCCGTGTAGGCCAGTATCGCGTAGCTACTCACTTGGCGACTCTGCACCGATAGCTGACACCGCCGACACTCGGGACGAGCCCGAGCGGTGACGCTGATCTGCTGTCATCGACGCATCCATGACTTGTGGCTGGTGAAGTTGTTGTTCAGCTTTTTGATGCAGTCGTTGTTGTTCTTCTTGATGTGGCTATTTTGTTTGTAATGTTGCTGTGGCCGCCGAGTTACAGTCGAGTCGTAACTGAAGCACCCGGCTCACGGAACGAAGATATGCCGAGCCGATTCAACAAGGATTAGGTCAAGTAGCTCCAGTATCCAGCACAGCCGGGGGGCAACGCCAACTCAGCAATCATAGATTCATACAGAAGGTATGTGTGTGAGGGAGAGAAAGAGAGAGCAAAACAGGTATATCGGGAGGAAAAGAAAGAGAGAGAGAGAGAGACAGAGAAGGTTTAGCCTAGATGCTAGACTTTACTTCAAAAGCCGTCAAAGCGTCCCTAGCCAGCAGGTCGAGGCGAGGCAACTTCAAGCGAGTGGCAACAACGAATTTTTAGCTAAAGCATCAGTAGCAGCAGCAGCGGCAGTGACTTCATTCAGGCATGTACAAGCATATCATGCACTCGTCTAGTGATTGGTCTGCAAAATTATTTAGCACCATTCAATCGGCTACTCCAGCTGGCTCGGCTTTCTTCTCGATCTTAAACTCGATAGAGGCACTAGTATAGCATTCACACTCCGCTGTGATAATAGCAAACTGGCTTCAATTTGATTCAATGCCCAACTCGACGTTGTTCACTGTTGTGATGTCCTTGCTGTGCGGTATCGTTGCTTGTTGCTTTTCTTCCTATTGTTGTTTCGCTGCTGCTGCTGTAGTCGGTTGTTGCTCACTGCCGTGGCATACCTGCCGCTGAGCTGGTCCTCATCATCAACTTCAACAACAACAACAACAACAACAACAACAACACCAACACTACGACCAGTAACCCAACCACTACAACCTACGGCCTCCGTCCTACCGCCGACTTCGCCGCTACCGAAGCTCAGCTCTCCTCCCCTTCGCCGAACTCATTCCTCGGCTGCAGCCGCTGCGGCTTCTGAAGCCGTTGGCGTCGCCATCCGTCCAAAGGCGGTCCGATGCTGCTCCTCGACCAGCTGATCGAGCAAATGGGTGAGGGATACAGATGGGTTGTCCCTCCCCACAGATGGGGTGCGCATCCTTCCCTGTACCCCCTGCGCTTCAGTGGGGGAGTCCGCCGCGCGGTTTGGCGGGCAATACGAAATTTTGACCACCCAGCTGCTACTACGACAGCGTGCCGCCAGGAGCAATGCGCAGGAGGCTGACTCTGATGGTTATGAGAGCAGCGAAGCTAACTAGAAGAAAGACTCCACTTATCTCATTGCTCATGAGGACCATCGGCACCATCAGCTTCGTTATCATCATCATCTTTCTCATCAAGGAATGAGGGTTGGACTGTAATGCACCATCTCTTTTTATAGAGACATCTGTGCTTTTGCGTTCGATCATGGCCGATTATAGTCCACTCCAGCATTTATCTAGTCTAAATTGGGAACCATGAAAACCAATTTGAGAGAGGCCGGTTCATGTTTTGAAAACACGACCTCCCGAATGCAAGGCACTGGCTTTGCCGCTAAGCCACATTTTGCTCGGATTATTTCTGTAATAGTCTACAATAGTCTTCGACCCTTGGCGTGTCCAAGTTGGCAAGCATGTAAACTTAGTCAATGGGATTGTTACGGTATAGCTCGACAAATCGCCATTACATCAAAAAACTGACACTTATATACGAAGTGCACGTATCTATGTGAATTGTATGACTATACAATAATGACACTATGTATCTTGTCCTGCAAGTCAAAGCCTGACTAACTACTGTTGCCACTACGAACACAATCACGCTTAACAGCAGGCGCAGCAACATCAAACATCGCAGCAAAAGTAAACCAACAACAACCACAGTAACAACATCAAAATAGAAATCATACCAGTAGTAGAAACAACAACAGCAACAACAACAACATAAAAATAGAAATCGTACCAGTGGTAAAAACAACAACAGCCACTAAGCGAATAATTAAGCAGTAACAATTAGTTCGTTTGTCAACGACAATAGTAGCTGTCAGAGTTGCATTAGTTGCGGCCGCAGCGCTCTCTTTCAGCAGGTCTCATGATTGGCTGTATTGTCTTCTCTTCTTTTCCCTTGTCATCGTGCTGATTTGACCTATTCCCGGCGACGAATAAAAAAACCTCTAGTCTCTTGATGGATAGGCTAGGATGATGAATTATGCCTTCATGGATAAGCTAGTGACGAGAATAATTAGGGTGATGATAACGATGAGGACTAAAAGCTGCTGTTTGTCTAGTTAGATCGAGTACGCGTGGGGTCGTCTGGTAATGAGGCTGAATTCAGCCTAATACAAACATATATTCAATAGTGTCTAGGACAAACAGATTGTACCAGCAACTTCAGTCATCACTACTACATGGCTCGTACACTAAAAAATATGATACAAATAATCATATTAATATATGCTAAACAGCCGACAATAATATATGTTGACACACACACAGAAATATATATATATATGCATTTGTGGCTCGTAGCCGGTGTTCTGTAAGCAACGCTCATTCAAAGAATAGATGATAAATGACCATCTCATCTGCTGAGAGCGCAGCGACCATAATGACGTGTCCGCGTAGGCTGCTGTTGCTGCTCTAAGCGCCCCTGATATAAAGGGGTGACAAGTGTATTTAGGTATACGTCAGGTCAAGCAAATAATATAAATCCATCAATATATATATATATATATATATATATATATATATATATATAATTATTATTATGGTTTATTAACACCCAGGTTGGGTAAATTTTAAATAAGTACATCGATCTCAATCAGTGGTTTTCCTGCGTCACCGGATCTTCCATCATCTTGCGAGTTCAGCTATTGATTGCACTACTGGACATGCTGCGGCGTGGTATCTATCACAATGACCTAAGCATCTCGCGCACCTACAACACTCCTGAGGATTGTGGAATTCTTGTGTACTGCATAATACGTGATGGAACCCGTGGGCTGCAAATGCCGTAGTGAGATGCCTATTCTTATATCCGGCTGCTCGCCAGGTTGTACTCCTCATCGCTATCGTCGTGTATATTCCTATGTCTATATCCTTTAATTTTTCCCCCCACTTTATAGTGTAGGTCACGAAGGCCGTCGTCTTAGGTAAACCCCATTTTACTTGTAATTCCTGTGTCATTAGAGCCCCCCCTTCTAATATATGAACTATTCTATTCCTACAAGAGTTAGCTAACCCCAAAACCCGCTTCATGAAGAAAAATCGAACTCTGTCTAGTAACTGTAGATCTGCCTCTCCTAATTTCTCCCATATAAGTGATACACGCGTCGGTGGATCAGTGGTAGAATATATATATATATATATATATATATATAAAAGCAGCGGCAGCAGTAAGTGGAAGGTAAGTGGAAGTAAAACAGGCAGTGGTGCAGTTGTTGTTGTTGTTGCTAATATCGTTGGCGTCGCTGGTTAGTTCAACAATAACTACAACAACAATGCCCGACGATAACGGGCGTGTTGATAACACCGCCAACAGCAGCAACAACAGTGATAAACACTCACAATAACTACAACACCAATACTCGACGATAACGGTCGCGTTGATAACACCGCCAACAACAACAACAATGATAAACACTATCTGTATCCGGCGTAGACCGTAACAACAACAACAACAACAGCACCAGCAGCAACATATCGTGGCATTAACAGCAGCAAAAGCAACGCTACGATGAGCCAGCAAACAAACAAACAAAGGGGATTGTTGCTGCTGCAGGCTGGCTGGTAGACTGGCTGGCTGGCTTAACTAGGAAGTGCGCAGATTGTCCGCCCGTCGTCCGTTTGTACTTGTTTTCAGTGCGCCCTCTCCTCATCCTGCTTCCTCTCTTAGGTGTCCGAGCAAAAGCAACTATTCTACCAGTATCTATCTCTCTCTCTCTATCTGTCTGCAGTAGCGGCGCCGCTTTAGCTCGCAAGACGAGACGTAATCTTGGAACGCGTTATATAATGCATGGTGATATATCTATTTTCCTGAGTATTATATATATATATACATACATATTTAGTTTTTCTACACTGAGCTGAAACCTTTCAGCGCAAGCCTTTTACGGTCGTATTGGCAGTTTCCTTAAGGTTTGTCAGGGGTGCTATAGAAAATATATATATATATATATATATATATATTCAGAAAAGTAGAGCGCGGTAAGCTTGCGTAACGCCGAACTCGTGGACGTACTGCTTGCGCCGCTGGAAATAGCCAGACGAACCTAACACCACGTTTACTAATGCAACGTACTACAACAATAGATTATACAACTGTTACTATCACCACACTACGCAGCATGGAGACAAGGTTAGAACGAGCGAGCGAGCTTGCGAGATGGGAAGGTGGAATAGAAAGCGAGAATAGGAGCGGCGCTTACGAGAGACAGAGATACTGCGACAGATACGAGAGTCTAGAGAAGAGATAGGACAAGTCCAGGTCTCTCTCTCAAGAGACCTTCTAGAGAGAGAGACAGAGAGAGCAAGGTAAGATATAAGAGAGAGGGAAAGATAGGAATAAACCCAACCCCCTTTAAAATCACAAACAGGTGTGCCCTGTCATCGACCGTCGAGCAACACGCAGTGTTGTGGCTTTCTGTGGTGTCATGAAAGACGTGGAGCAGTAGCAACAACAACATCAACACCAACGACAACAATAACACCATCAACAACAACAACAAGATAGAGGTAAAACAACAATTGTTGCTGTTCTCGTTTCATCGCTCCTCCAATCTGTATGAGGTTTTTGTACATGCGTACTAGTGCATATTAGGCAAATGTAGGTTTAATAAAACTCAGTTACACATGGATTTCCAACGCCTCAGCTACGACAGAAAGACGAGTCCCTTTCCCTTGTCCGAGGCATGAGCAGTGATCGACCAATCGTATCGAGGCAGCGTTTCCGCGTTGAATTTCACCTGACCGATTATAGGCCCTCTAGCAGAAACTGTCATGTCCTTGTATGTATCGTCGAAGGCACCACAGGTCCGTGCTTGTTTCCAGCTCCGCCAGGGCTAAACTCCTTGTGATTTCATCCCATTGGGGGACCCAACGTCTAAACGCCTAATAGTGCATTATCTACTGCAGAGTACGACTACTACTACTACTACAACTACGTATGGTTGGCAATAGGAACATTCCACATATTGGAACAAGCTACGTCCAGATGTGCGCGCAACTCCGCCTTCGAAAATGTTCACAAATAAAGTGCCAAACAATAACTATTTAAGTGTCTCACCACCGAATATCAGCCGCACACGATAATAGTCATCATAATGACAATTATATACAAAATTTTAAGAAGACATGTAATAGAGACGCTCCATCTCCTAGCTAGCCTTTGATGGCTTTGACGAGCTGTAAACCTCTCTGTACAAATGTAAATGACTCACAAAAATAATAAAACCCATCTGTCTATCTATCTATCTGTTTATCTATCTATCTATATATCTATTTATCTCTATTTTGCTAATCTTCTATTCGACTTACCGGCTAGGTTCTCCTCGCAGATCGAGTTGGGTGGTGTGGACGTCATCGTGTGAGGAAGACGTAAAGAGAGCCGTGAAACAAAACGACACGAAACAACAACAACAACAACGATGGTGGTGATGCTGATGATGGCGACGCTGGTGATGATCAAGCCCCACGCGAAGATGAAGGCGTCGAAGAGGGCGGCGGCGACGACGACGACGGCGATTTTCACAAGCGACGACGAACAATTTCACCGAAAACGACAGCGAAGAGGAAACCGACGCCTGTGTGTCGCGTCCTCTGCGACGCTAGTCTCTGTCCCCCCCCGAACTGCGAGCACGTATGGACGCAGTTACATTACTCGTTGACGCAGCAAGTAATATTACCAACTACTCGTGCAGCGGCAACAACAACAACAGCAGCAACAACTACTACTGCTACAACTGCTACAAACAGTTGCAATAATAGAAGAAACGACAACGACGACGACAAAATGTAGACGACGTCGTGATATGCCAACGACTGACTACGAGACGGTCCACCGACGTCCACCCGCGACGCAAGCAACGGACAGATTCGCGCGCGCAGCAGTAACAGTAACAACAACAGCGCTGCACCACCACCACCACTTTAATGCAGCACAACAATTTGTCGTCACAACAACAACAATTTGTTGTTGTTGTTCCGTACGTCCGCTCGCCCCCGCCAACAACACGCACGGCGGCACCAGACAGAACACCAGCAGAAACACTTGCTCTCGCTCTTGTTTCGTCGACTCCTCCGTGTTCCTCGTCTCCGTGTTGTTCTTGTTGTTTTACAACAATAACAACAACAACAACAACTACTATTACCACTACTACTTCGATTACTAATACTACCACAAGCTGTGATATACTTAGTTAACTTGCAAAACTAAACGAATAAAGCAACAAGTTGTTGGTTGTTGTTGCTAGGTTGCTGTTGTTGTTGCGACGACAACGTAGTGGTGTGGCGACTTTTGCGTTTCGAGTCAACCAGTTACGACGGTACGACGTCTACGATGGTGACAACACGGCACGAACAACATGGCAAGATGAGAAAGAAGATCCACCGATGACGGGATACGCACCGACCACAACGAACCGAGCAGCAGCAGCAACAAAAGCAGCAACAGGAGCAACAACAGAAAAGCAATAACGTAACTCGGTTAATTAAAATGACTAGTCTTAAGAACACCAACAACAACATTCATTTTTGTGATTATCGTCATTATCATCATCGTTATTATTATTATTGTTCTTCTTCTTTAAGTTATCATCATCGCTATCATATATCACCACCAAACGCCAAAACGTTGAAAGCTCGATTTTAAACAAACACGCGTCCACACACACACACATAACGAGAAATACGAATCGTAGGCAAACAGACGAAGGGAGACAGATAGAAAAGCACGAGAGAAAATGTTTGCAAACCACAAGAACACCGTTGCGTCCACTCGACTGCGCCGACCAACATCCATCCAACGAAGAAAAAACGAAAAAATTAACCGACTGACTGGCGGATGACCAACGAAACTAACTGGCGACTGCCGCCACCCACGAATACTGCTACAGCCGCCAACAACAACAACAACAACAACAATGACACCACCAACAACAACAACCAACCACACCACCACCAACAACAACCACAACGATGACGACAACCAAAACAACAACAATGATATCAACAGTAAACTAACGCATGTTGCTGTTACCACGACGGGAAGACGCGTTACGACGCGGCAAGTGAGGCCAATCGCGCCACCCGCAGCAATCGGCAGCTATGCTAGCAACAACGCCAACAACAATAAGAACCGTCATAATAACCACAACAATAAAACAACAACAGTAGCAGCAGCAGCAGCAGCGGCGGCGGCAACAACTCACAATTTTCTGTGAAACCGTCACCCTTCTCTTTCACGGGCCGTGTGCGCCACCCAGCCAGGCAAACCCAACCGGACAAACAGGCAGGCGCAATCAAATGAATACGAAAACTCCATACTGATGAGTGTGGTGGTAAGAGAGAAAAGTGAACGCCAACAAAAAAAAAGAGACAAAGGGTTAAAGACGTATTTCATTTATATATATATATATATATATATATATATATATATATGTGTGTGTGTGTAGAAAGAGAGAGCAATGATAAAGAATAGAAGAGGGTAACAAGGGAAAAAGAGAAATTGCCAGTAGAGAGAGCGCGCGCGCAGATAAGACGGGGAGAGAGATGAAACAAGGATCGCTGTTGTTGTTGTTGTTGTTGCTGCTGTTGTTGTTGATGTCGTTGCTAACGTAAACAGCTGGCTACGTCGAACGCTGTTGTTACTACTACTACTACTACTACTGCTATTAATGCTACTACTCCAACTACAACACTTACTATAACAAGTGTTGTAAAGCGAAATATTTCTAATAGCACAAGCTGGATGCTGTTGTGTGACTTACAAGCAAGCAACAGCGCCAGTGCCAATTCTCGACTTACTGCTAATACTACACCGACGACGACGACAACAACAATAAGAACAACAACAACAACAACAACAACAACATTGACAACTACGATTCTAAATTCGGTTGTGGTTGTTGCTGTTACGGAATAACCAAGCGGCGGCTGTTTTACCAACAACAACTCTCATCACTACGTCAACCACGACAACAGTGAGGATGATGATGGTGATGATGCTGATAATGATGATCGTATTGATGCTAATGATGATGATGGTGTTGATATTCATCCAGTATCACCAACCACCACATCACCTGTAGCTGTGGGAGGAGGAAGATGAGGAGAAAGGAGGAGGCAGCAGCAGCTGAGCGAGAGGATTTAGCAAACCCAACAACAACAGCAACAACAAAAAGAACGGCTTGACTGACACCAGCGAGCCAGCGGGAGTCGTATTTGTAGCAGTAAGATTTGCAGCTGTCATCGTCGTCGTAGACTGAACCACCTACTTCAACAACAACAACAACAACAACAACAACAACAGATGACGACGTAGTATGTTACAATAACCAATTTGCTATTTGCCAACTACTGCTTTCTATCTTACATAATTCGTGTTCGGTCGAAACGCGTCTCAACCAGAGCTAGCTACACACAGAGCTGCAGCTGCTGCTGCTTCTCTCACTTTGGCTCCAGCTGTTTCTAGAGGAGCTAGCCTACAAATTCTGACACCTTCTAGATGCTGCGGCTACTGCTACTGCTGCTGCTGCAGAAGCAGATGTTACTACGTCTCTGTTTTTGTTTTATTTACTACAATCTTCACTACTATTGGCTACTAAACTTCACTACCGACTACTTACTATAACAGCTGCTACTAACTGTAACAGCTTCTACAATACTACTACTACTACTACGACGATGACGATGACGACGACGACGACGACGACTACCAACTATAACAGGTTCTCCTTTACTACGACTATTTCGACTAGAGTGGAGTGGAGTAGAGTAACCGAGCAGCTGGCGGCCAAGCGCGCAGCGGCCCGAACAGATGAGCAGTGGCGGTGGCGGGGTAGTGATGGTGGTGGTGGTGGTCGCGATGGTGGCGCCACCACCGCCGTCGCCGCCGCCGCCGCAACAGCGGGAGAAACCGACGGCCAAAGTGACAACCAAACAGCAGGCAAATAAGCGGGCAGCGGGAGCTGAAAGGCGGACGGACAAACAGACCGGACGGACCACCGCCAAACTGGCGGCGGAATAGCAGACAACCTGGGGATACAGTGGGAGCAAGAACGAAGCGTGAGTGCGAGTGAGAGAGAGAGAGAGAGATAGACAACAAACAAATGCAATAGCTCTCTATTGCATTTGTCTCTCTCTAGAGGCGAGGAGAGAGAAAGAACTGAGCAGTGCCAAGAGAGGAAGGGAGAGCTAAACAGACAGACGGACGGACGGACAGCTGGGAGATGGGAAAGGGAAACGGCAGAACAGAGCGGTGGAAAGAAAGGAAGAGGAAGAAAGAGAGTACTCAAACGTACCACCACCTGTCAGCTGACGCAGCCAGCCAGCCAGCCAGCCAGCCGACCAGACAGAAGACAAACGGACAGACAGACAAATAGGGAGAGCTGTCACCATTTCGCCACATGCGCATCATCATAATAATAACAATAATGCACCATCAGTCACCACAACCATCATCACACCAAGCACCAACAAACTCTTATAGCTGCTGCTGCTGCTGCTATTAATACCAACACCACTAATACTACGAAATGGAAGCTGGTAATAATGGAGTCCGTAACCGTTACATATTCGGTTTGCGCCGTCGCATCTATTTCGCTGCTATCCTTCAACGCAGAACGAAGCAGCAGCAGTGAAATAGTCAGTTAAACAGCCGAACCGGACGACGTAGAATCGATTCTTCTTCTTTTTCTTCATCTTCTTCTGCCGTTACGTAACTATCGTTGTCGACATTTACCTTTGAATGATTTGACAACCTGTACCACCGCCGACGATGACAACGACGACGACACAGCTAGCAAACACCTAACTTCACACCACCACCACAACCACTGTCACCGCCTCGACAACCACTAATAAACCGCGCTACTCCCGCTGCGCCACAGCCGCCGTCACCACAGTAACAACAACAACAGCGACGACGACGACGACAACGATGGTGATGGTGGTGGTGATGATGATGATGACAACAACGTCAGCTAGTTAGAAGAAAGTTTCGTCCGACGGCGACTAGGTGGCGCTGCGTGGCACGAATTCGTCGTTTGCCGTTGCGCAACATTCGTTGGTTGTTGGATTGAATCAGCTGTTGGCCACACGATGGGCCAGAATTTAACGGTTCTTTAAGGAGGGCGTCTTCTATTTCTTGTGTTTTACCATTATCCATAGGCCATACGGACTTGGAATCGTCGCCATAAGGCATATCTTCAAACAGGCACCGAGAGCCGGACATGTTGCGATATCTGGGGTTTCGACGGCAGCTTCCATATGAAAGCAGCATAGCCGCTGACTCTCAGCTGTATGGCTGTCCATCATTTTGCGTGGACAGAGCGCACCTTGCGGTCGGCATCAGATCTTTTCGTTTGGTGTTTGGCGATGAGTATAATCGCGGCTAAGCCGTTAATGACGTTCCAGATTAGAGACACTCGAACAAAAGCGCTCACACCATTTGTTTGCATGTTGCGGGAAAACTCCCGCTCTTTTAATTTAAAGATTCTCGCCATGCATATGTGTCAATCGTATGTTTAACATCGCCCACTGCTCCTGAGCAACAGAAAGACGGAGCCCGTCTGACACGATTAACTTTGTTCTGAAAGTACCGTAGATTAGTAGGTAGGACAGTAGCCCCGCCGGTTTTTTGAACCACTTGTTGTTCACATCTGCAATAATGGAGCGAGTCTAGAAACCCGGCTCACCTGCCTGGGTGCCCGCCCATCGTTTGCTTTATGCGTCGAGACACTCCTCATTGGATCTGCCAGGATAAGACTTGCACAGCAAATGTAGCCGTAATGTTGTTGGCTCCAACCATCTTGCGGATAAACGTCTTCTGCGTTTTATCCAGAAGCACTGACATGTAACCCGCAAAGCCGTACCCTTCCACAGTGAGGTTGCGTATAGAATTTGCTGCATTTGCTGCTATCTACTACCGACACCAGGAGACAGTTCCGGTCGTCAGAGGTATGCGCGGGAGTGATTTAGAAGTCTCTGTTATAGCTTTGGTGGCATTAACAGCCGCGTAGTGCGCATGTGGGGTGCCTGTCAGGCCGGTATCTAGGAGGATTCTGCTTCATTGAAAAGAGCAATTGTATGCCTCTCACTATTACGTTTGTTGCTGGCTATTTTATAACCTTGGTTCCAGGGGCTGCCCTGGACGTCGTCACAAAGGCGCCGTTGCCAGCACTCCGTCTTGCTCTTTTTTTTTCATTTTCCGGGCAAGGGCACAGCGCGGCCTTCTGTATTCCTCCCACAGAGCTTGAATGTCTGGGTGGTACCAGCATGCCGGCGAATGCATATGCATCTGCTTTTGTGACCTTTTTTCTTCGGTTATTCGACTATTCCACCAGTTAGCCGCCGAACTAGCGAGGGATGCAGGGAGCGGCCTGCTGTCCTTCAAGCATCTTGCCACACTCGAAACTGTGTGTGGTTCTGTATTGTACAGCAGGGCGCAGCGAAACCCACTTGTGGTAGGGTCTGGCGCTGCCCTGAGACAGAAAGAAATGCAGTGATAGTCCGAGAGGTTCTCGACGTTGTGTTGTACAGATTCTCAGAAACCCTGCTGCCCAAGGTGACAGCCCTACCTGTCACCTTGGGCAGTAAAGTCTCTAAGAATGAAAGGTTATCGCCAAGGTTGATTCTTGGCTCCTCCTTGTGAAAGTGGTGCCTGGAACATTGAGTATGTGCGATCGCTACCAGTCTATCTGCGTTCCTTGTGGGGATACCCTGTTGCTTTCCCACTGGCGGCGGACTCCGTAGAAGGTTTCCCTGATAGTTATCTAGCTTATTTTGCTTCTTGAATGATGCATTCAAGTCTTCTAAAAATGTATTAGGGGATATCTGAGTAAATGGTCACTCTATATATGACGATAAAAGAAATGTGCACAATGTCAACTCGGTAAGGGTGGAAACCCCTTTATATAGTTAAGGGACCGTTTGACGCTTGCACAGCAGCGGGTAAGCGACTTTCCGTGGAGGGTTCCGAGGCCAGAATAAATCTATGTTTTTAAAAGCGGTAAAATGTGACAACCAGGTCTAACGCCGGGGTGAACCTAATTAGGTTAATTTGTAAAAAAAACTAAAGTCCGTGGTTCTTGTTGTTCCGGACCGCGTTGTTTGTATGCCAGGCATTGCATAGATGTAGCGTAGTGTCCCCATTGCTGACAATGGTGACAGTGCGGCAGGTAATATGAAATACTACATCAGTAGTGGTAGCATGAATATAGCAAACAACTATCCATCAGACAGTTTACGATAAAGCGCTCGATATGTTAGTCCCAATCACTCTTAGCATGACGGGCTTTTGCATATAATAAAATGGTCGACTCAAATATCCGAACCACTTCGTTGTGAGGCAGAACTAGGTGAAGTTGATACTGACAATCTGCATCCACTTATCTATGCAGATGGTCCTGATAGATTTGCAAGCGATATAGAAGTAAACAACTCCCAAAGCACAAACCCTTAGGAGGGCAAGACTTCCGCAAACAATGAAACATTGAAAGCCCGGAGTGAAAAATTACGACAAAATGTAATACCTTATGGCGTGACCACTCCCCTGCCGCTGCATGGCAAATGCTTGTCATAATATTAACTGTAGCATGCTAAAAGTTAAAGAGGTTATTTTGTGCCAATAGCTATGTAGACACTAGAACCAGTCAGCAGTGAAACGACTACATTATATTCGGGATCTGGCAAGCACATGGAAGCGGTGCCGGGAAACAAGCGTGACCGAATGTATTTAAAACAGCTTTTGCCTCTCGCAGAATGTAGAGGCAAGAGGTGTTGTTACTACGATACAGTATGTTTAAATCTCACTACTGGGAACGGAAGCACTAACAAGTAATAATTGCTTACCACGATGATGATGATGATGATTATTATTATTATTACTTTTCTTGTTACTATACTGGCTGTACCATAGTTATACCTGTATTACTAGCAGTAGTTCCAGTGGCCAGTGTTCGAAATGACAACCTGACTTTCCCAACTAATTTGTATTACAGGCGCACGTCTGTAGTCTGGAATAAATAATGTGTGAGAGTACGTAATTGGCCGACAGACTTGCAAGTACATGAAAATATTGCCAATGAAAACACTTCATACGGTTTCCAAAAGGTAAACCGTTAAAAAACGATAATCTAAAAAACCTTCTATGAGGACAATCACATGCAGAACTTCTGTACTGTAATTAGCGTGACTGTTCTAAGCTATATTGGGTGCTGATGATGCAATTATATACGATTGGTTGTGGTTTCTAATTCGTTTCTTAGGAGCCTATTATACATTCTTCGTCTCGAGAAGTAACTGGAAAATGCGTCTCGCACACACGGGCACAGCTGCAGAAAACTCAGTTGTGCATCCTGCAGTTGTGCCCTGCACCTCAAATGCATCTCAGATGTTGGAGTGAAGTTGCCGTGTCTCTTGATGTCGTGAACGGCTGCATGAGCCGTTCGGCGCTTGAGTTGCTACGGGCGCCAGGGCAGGATTGATGTCAAGTTCCCTTTAATCAAAATCCACTTGGGCGTTCCGAGTCTCGTGTGCGCCACGAGGACAGCATGGCCGTCCGACGTTAGACGGCTGCCATGCTATCGCGGCGACGACCTTATAGCAAGAGTCTGTAAGTGTGGGCCGTTAATATGGGGCTTTAAGTCGCTAGAAACCATACATGTCCCCATCTCCCCACCGACCGAAAACTGCTGATGCAAATACTTTAAACAGGGGGCGCAAGTCTACTCATGGCTACCTCCTCCCCCAGACGTTTAAGGGGTGCGCACAGGTGTAGCAAACCATTTATTTGCTCATCTCAAGTCATATGTCATCCATCACTCTGTGTGTTAACTTTACTTTTTCCCCTTAGCACGGTACGGTAGTTGATATTTTGTTTCTATTATTTTTTTTCTATTGATGTGTCGTTATTATGATTATCATCATTCGTGCTCAGTTAGTATAATTATGAGGTGTGAACGTTGACCTTTGTTGATCACTAGCTCAGGCCATGGCGCTCACAATGGAAGTTCACCCTACAGACAGCCAAACTCAGTCTGTCTCAACAACTGTGCGCAGTTTGTTTGCCATAGATTTGGACATTTGTCTAGCTTTGAACATTTTCGTCGCTTCTTGCCACTGTGGCAGAGACTCCTGCATTGACCCGCAGACGCCGAGTAGGTAGCCACCCCTAGCATGTTCGTTGTTGATCTTGTAAAAAATGTCGCGGAGGCGCGGTGCTTTGCGCATGCTGGATAACTCAGAATTGTGTGCTCCGGGGTAGCCTCGAGTCCTTCACGAGGTGGAAGCACGAGAAATCTTGCTATTCACGTAAGCGTTACAGACTCATGTTAACAGGCCTTAGAGAATTATTTCTCAGCAACCGAAACTCTCTGCAACATCAGGAACCACAAAACACTCATGAGTATTGTAACTTCTCAAAATGGGCACACCCATATGCTACTGTAGTACACGATGCAACTTCACGAACGCCTCCCCGTCAGTACAAGTGCGTGGTTCTACGATTTTCGACACGCCGAGTCTCAAGGCAATGCAGACGCGTGTCGACTTGTCAACAAGTAGTCTGCTGACTGCGCTTGAAGATAAGGCGTGGCGCGAGTCCTGTGTTCCGGGGCGAGACAGCCGAACATCTCACTCTTTCAATCTCTTTCTCGCGACCGCTTTGTCGAGAGCAACGGTAGAATTCCTCGTGGGCCTTTACAGTCCATAGGAATAGCAGTTCAGAGAATATTGGATGTGGTATGCCTGCAACGCAATTTACTATTGCGGACGAATTTATTTTTCCTGGGCCTTACCAAGCATGGGCCTCATTGCATTCTTTGTACAGCATTTTGCGTTTTTATCAGCCATTTTTGGTTTGCATATCTGTGAGGGATATTTACTCGCGTACTGGCGGCAGTCAGGGGTCGCCTTATAACCACACTATTCCACATGACGTTGTCAGGCCTATCCATATGTGGAAAAGTCTTGTGGTTGTCTTGAGCACATAAGATAGTCTAGGTATTGCGAATAGTATCCGCTGCTGTCAAGTGAGCGCACACAGATGGCGTAGTTCATATACCTTGGGGTTGTACATTAAGCGTAGCGCCTCAAAAGCTGCTACTCTACTGCTTCGAGTAAGAAAAAAAAAATAATGAAAACGTTGTAGATGAAACATCGTGTATTTAGCATGCCGTGCTGGATCATCTGTTACTAATCAATCATATTTATTTCACTCAAATAGAGTATGTACAAGATGGTTTATGTAATTATTAAACATAATTATTTATTGTTCTGCCGTTCCGCCGAGAAGAAGGGCAAAGATCTTTGTTGCAGTGTCAGACAATCAACCGCGTGGTACTTGCGTGGTACGCATTGCTGCGAGCAGAACCGACAAATACACTAAATATTGTAGTCTTCATGAAACTGGGGCATACGAGGTCATGGAGCCCGTGTACGATGTACCTGGTATAGACATGCCTGTCATTGCAGGCCACCCCGGCCCACAACCAACAAAACTTAATGACCAAAGGTGACGTGCTGCAAATAAAATTTGAAAACAAAAATTACGTACCTTGTCAAAAAGCGGCAACTCTTTTGAACACACATCCAGGAGAGGGTCAGGAAAGCCAGCATCGCGGCGATCAAATGTCCACATATGCTTTCGGCTCATGCAGCAGTCGCTCTTTTCAGGACTCAGTTTGCGCTCATCGCCACATAAGGCGGTCCACTAATTTGGGATAAGGCGGGAGTACAGGAGTTTAAATTAGGCGGCGGAGTAAAGTTCTTCTGTCTAAAAAGGGTTTTTGCACTATCTAATACATGCAGGAATGGGGTAGTGCACGTGCTGGAAGGTGGTTCGCTGCAAACGGGGGATCTACAAAAACGCTGGAATCTGAAGAGAACGTGCGCCTTTGATGCGAAACTAGCGAACGGAACTAAGTGAGGTAGACATAGCGATTGAATAGCAGCGGGAACGAGAATGAATGGCGGGCTAGAGGCGTGAATGCTCGTCATCTAACTACGGACTTTTATAACCTACGGATTTCATTACGTTGTTTGCGATGTGGAGGGCGTTCATGAATTACAAGATCGATGTCGATGCAGACAGAACTAAGAAAACACTAGATTTATAGTTGTCCCAAAAACTTTGATGCAACATAGACACATTTGCTCAGCCCGGGTGTTAATAATATTAAATATAAAAAGGCGCGATGTTCTGAACGGTCTCATCATATATAAGACAACACTCAGGACGTACACAATGTTTACTATTTGAGGGCATATATATATAAACAATCCTTGGGGACATGACATTTGGGTCTCTGCGAAGTGTGGGCTGGCTACAAAAAGTAGATGAATACAAAAGGTCAATGATGTGTATATGCGAACAGGAGGGAGATAATATATAGTAATTTGAACATCAGTGTTAAACAGCTAGCTACATGCGTGGATGAGAAATATCTAGATTGCATACAAAGTAACAACACATAATTAAATAGAAGTATTTATTATTATTATTATTATTATTATTGTTATTTTAAAATGATCGACCCTCTCGACAGTTTCGACCGTATTCTGCGCACGCGATTACTACGGCTACTCAACGCGATTACTACTCGTTCACCTAAAATCTGCATCCTGGACCCAGGCATCACCGCCATGATGGAAAAACCCTTACAAACTCCATCGGAATGGGGTCGCCCGCTAGTATGGAACGCGACACGTTTTATGTACACTTGCTAGCAGTTTCATTGCGCACGCAGGTCGGGAGTCTGGTGCAAGCGCACATCTTGCTGAAAGTCGTAAATTCTCGAAGTACAGGAAGCTGTCGCCTATACATAACGCAGCCGATTGCTATTGAAATGTTAGGGCCAATGAATGAAGCGACCGTCAGGTTCCTTAAGGAGCTCGATAACGGCTGCGACGAAGGATGAGCGTGACGAAGTGTGTCTAGTGTTTGACCAATAACACATGAAACATTAAATAAACTAGTCGTACTATGATTCTGAGAGCGATCCCTTTTTTTAAAAAAAGGTATAATAAATGTCACGAGGAGTGCGCGCAGTTGTTAGCAGAAAATACTCCGGAAGCTCAAGAAATAATTATATTTCCAATATAGTAATTGCTTTTAACTGAGTTAGCGAAATTCATACTTATGTGCACGACACATTAAACGATAGTACAATATAGCATTTTAATTTATTAGTAAGTGAATTCTTCAAAATGACTGAAATATGAAAATATCGAGAATCAAGAGAAATCGAAATTCTCTTGTTACCTCCACAGTTCCTCTAGATCGTTAGTTATCTGAGACTACACTAAACTTGTAGCCTCTTCCCGATAGACTCTACATTCGATAAAACCCCTTTGTTCAGATACATTTGATACGTGCCCCTCAATCCTACGTATCAACTCTGTTAAGCTTTGTCACCTTATATATATATATATATATATATATATATATATATATATATATTTAAATATATATATAATGTGAGACTCACCGGCCATTTCCCCGATCCCGTCTCACCATGAAAATATCGAGAATCAAGAGAAATCGAAATTCTCTTTTTACCTCCACAGTTCCTCTAGATCGTTAGTTATCTGAGACTACACTAAACTTGTAGCCTCTTCCCGATAAACTCTACATTCGATAAAACCCCCGTGTTGAGATAAGTTTGATACGTGCCCCTCAATCCTACGTATCAACTCTGTTAAGCTTTGTCACCTGATATATATATATATATATTTATATTTATATAAATATATATATATAATGTGAGACTCACCGGCCATTTCCCCGATCCTTTCCCGATATTTATAATTATGATGAATGCTATAATAATTGTAATAATAATGATTATTATTCATATGTATTATTTTACGATTCCTACAGATAGAAATTATGAATATATATATATATATATATATATATATATGATGAGAGAAAATGAGAAAGCGAAAGATGGATTTGTTGAAAATAGATCATTCATTTGGTCACTTTGTCACCGCCAATCTTGCTGGAATTATCTGGATTATTACCTTGTCAGTTGCCAAGCTAGCCGATGTACAGCGTGCGCTGTCTAGCTGCCAGCAAAGCGCACGGACCTGCTGAGTCAGTGGATAACTTGGTACGTGTGATTATTGGCCCTTACTGGCTCGGTCTCTTCTTCTGCCGAGCGTCTGGCAAAGCTAACGCCACTGGTGTCGTTCTTGCTGATTATTTTTGCTGACTGTTGTTATCGTTGTTGTTGTCACAGTTGGTTGTTGTTGTTGTTGATGCTGCCGCTTGATGCTGTCGTTTTTTCTTTGCTGCCAACTGGCGTTATATAGTTGTTGTTGTTGTTGTTGTGACCGGTTTTCGAGGTTGTCGTTGATGATCGATACAAAACAGTGTCTCCAAACACACTTGGTCTATCGTGTCTATGTGCAAGGCCAGATAAATGAGGATCGCATGCGTAATTCCAACGGTACATTTTTCAACATAAGGCGTACTCGACGGCAAGTCGTGACACTGTCTCTCGATTCGATTTGAGCTTAGTAGAACTAGCACTACTTGAATCAGTGGGATTTGAGAGCGCAGGTGTTTGCGTGTCTGTATCTGTGCTGCGTTTCAGTGACGTTGTGACCCACGTCGATATAAGGGCCGCTTACGTAGCTAAATTAGGTAGCTAAATTACGTAAGCGAATTACAATTGTCATGAATCAGCCTATGTCTGCTATACCCAGGTAGTAGTACCCACGGAAAGACGCATACTGTCATTATTTTCAATTCGGTATTTGTTTGAATCTGCTTATTTAGTACTACGCGCTCGAAAGAGTGTTCCCAAAATCACTTTATTTTCACATCTTAAGTTGAGTAGATTGGTCGAGTAGACGCGGTAGTGAGTATTTGTATCGATGTGTGGTGTTCTAGCATCGAAGTACGATGGGTGAACTAGTATGATTAGGTAGAGCATTTTAAACAGCTATTAGAAAGTGTCGAGTCCGGTGGCGCGGCGGGTGCATTCGCCTGGTCGCGACCGGAGGAGACACATAGGTGCACGCGGGTTCGATCCCCACCGTTGCCCCATATTTGTATTTATAGGGGTCTGTCTCTATGAAGCAATGCGAAGAGCAGTCCCGCGGACGTTAAATCTTGGTCCTGAGGGTCAGCCCAAAAAGTTTATTATTATTTGCCATTATAGGAAGTGTCGAGCTGCCTTTTACCCCAAATGTCGTTAAGTCTGGGTGAAGTCGGCTAAGCCGTGAGTCGTTTTGTTGTTTCGTCGTGTACTAGTCACTAGTCAAGCTACGTGAGCTGCCCCTAAATCGGCGTGGGTCACGCTGTCTACTGACTGAAATGCAGCAGTCGCACAGATACAGACACGCAGAGAGCTGCGCTCTCAAATCCTACTGATTCGAGTAGTTCTAATTCTACTTAGCTTAGATCGAATCGAGCGACAGTGTCTCGACGTGCCGTCGAGTACGCATTAGGTTAAATAATACATGCGATTCTCATTTGTCTGGCCTCGCACCAGGACACGATAGACTATGTGTATTTGAACATACTGCATCGACCATCAACGACAACGCCGAAAGCCGGTCACCACAACAACAACAACAACAAAAACATACACAACAATAATAAAAGCAACAACTGCAACTACAACTATGTAAGGCCAGTTGGCGGCAGCAACAAAAACATTGAAAAAACAGAAATAGCAGTAACATGCCACAGCATCAACGACACCCAGATGCGACGACGACGACGACGACAACAACAACAACAACAGTTGTTTAGATTTGTACCATAAATTGTACTACGCCCAGAGGTTGAAAATGATTCCCGTCGCGAAGAATGAAAACTCTATATGCAAATCGCGAAAAAACGAACCTATGCTATATCGTTAGTCGTGCAGGTTTTTGCACTCTTGCTGGTTCACGGACGCTTTCAGAATCGCAGTCGACCAAGATGTAGCACAAACAGATTTGGTAACGCGGCTTCAACGACTTCTTATAGCCGATATAGAATAGTGACAATAGACGTTCGAGTGTGAGGAGACGTGGTACGCCATCTGTGCCTTCCTAGCGAAGGTCATGCGGGACAAAAGGTCCCCGTACAGGCTAGCATACAACGCTCATCGACTCACAGACTTTAAACGTGACACTAATCTCTAAAGTCGAACGCTGAACAGGCCCGGGCCTGTTCGGACAGAGAAAGTTTTGAATAAGTACGAGGCAACGATGACTGAATGCTGTTTTACGCTCAAAGTCTCAACTTTGAACGTATCTATGAGGCAATAAATGAAAATACATATATTCATCACATTTATTTCACTCATATTATTAAGTATGCATGTAACATTGATCTTACACGGTTGTCAGCTGCTCTCGACATGCCGTACGTAAAAGTACATATATAGAAGTGGAAAGAAAGTTTTTTTCTTAAAAAAATAAAGGTATGTGACAAACGTTATTGGTGGACATATATATATCCCGATGTTTGCGGTAAGTAAATTATGTTTCTAGTTTTGTCAACAAAAAGAAGAAATATATATATATATATATATATATATATATATATATAACTTTTTTGGATAAAACTAGAAACATAAATTAATTACCGCAAACATCGGGATTCTCAAAAATAAAGCAACGGAGACTAGCATTAGGAAGAATTTTCGCCGTTCGTTAGCTTAGTGGGGGAACATGGCTTAGGCCACCAAAGAGATCACAAGAGGTCACACCAAGCGTCCTTGAAATCCTCCTTAGATTGTACGCGTTGGCCATCCGATTCTTAATTATTTTGTCTTAATTGTATGTTATGCTTGATGATGACACATTTATGCGTATCACTAAGCGACATAATTGTTATATTTTTGCACGCCAACGAGCAAATCCAATAGGCGGCCGACGGTAACAGCCTCATATATATATATATATATATATATATATATATATCCAAGGTCTTCCATGACCGTATGTATTATTTTAGGGTTTGGTAGAACTCAGCAAGAAAATAATTTTTCCCAATGAAAGGAGAGGGCGAAAATGTTTTGTTTAGAAGTGAGGATTAAATTTATAAACTTATAAGTTATTCTTCATTTTTCCTCCTACATAGTTGTGCAAAGTCTACGTTTGCAGTAGAGCCAGTCAACGCACGAAGGAACCAATCATACCGACGCGTTCGGCGGATAATTCTGCGATATGATTGATATGGCCAGACGCAAGTTAGCGAAAGACGAATAGCCAGGTTAGGGTAAGTCATAAAATGTCGATATGTTTTTATGTCTTACGTTGCAGCTTTCACGTGCAGAACCGTAGACATTCTGCTCTGCGGCAATACACCCCTTCAACACCCATTTTTCAATACGTAGTTGCCGAATAGCTAAGTTTTTTCGACAGCCATATTCAAAGCGAATAGGGCGTATCAAAAAGTTAGGTACATATTTTATGGTTTGGTAGAACTTGGCAAGAAAATACTTTTCCTAATGGAAAGAGGGGGCGGAAACATATCGGCAAAATTTTACGGTTTTGAACGTGAAAGCGTTAACGTAAAACATAACAACTACGGCTGTCGAAACAGGTTGGTTACCCGGCAACTACGTAACGCAGCACCATCTACCAGCGTACATTTTTGTCGTAGTGGTAAAATTTTACGGTTCTGCACGTGAAAGTTTCAACGTAAGACAAAACAACATATCGATTTTTTATGATTTTCCTTAACCCGGCTATTCGCCTTTTGCTAGCTTGCGTCTGTTGTCATTCAGATTGTGCATCCCTTTTCGCCAAATACGTCGGTATTATTGGTTTCTTCTCGCGTTGACTCGCTCTACCGCAAGCATAGATTGTGCACAACTTAATTTCTTCACATGTATAAATTTCATCTTCACTCCTAAACAATAAGTATCCGCCCCCTCCTTCCATTCGGAAAAATTATTTTCCTGCCGAGTTCTACCAAATTTTAAAATAAGTACATACGGTTATTGGTTATATATATCTATTTTTTTTTAATAGGGCCGTCTTTTTTGGACGGCAAATTTATTTAAATTCAGTAATTACTCAATGAGCTTAAAATTTCTAGAATTACACAATTCAAACGATTGTAATCATTCAGGGCACTTTGCAGAAAAGGCTATAGCCCTTGTCTGCATGTACATATATATATATATATATATATATAATATATGCATATATATATATATATATATATATATATATATATATATGTATAATATATGCATATATATATATATATATATATATATATATATATATATATATATATATTTTTTTGTAGTGATCAATCATCATTTATTAAGGAATAAAAATGGAGCTACAATTGTCTCCCGAGAACGTGTGCACAGGCAATATTACTCTATCTCGTATAGAGTGGGCTGATTCCACTTCAGCAGCGTGCCCCGGACGGATGCCGCGTTCCCGCGTTGAACGTCAAGGCCGAGGCGCTGTCTCAGGAAAGCCGCAGATCTTTTGTCTCCAGTTGCGAGGTTCAGCTGCTCACCGACTCTGTGGAGGAGCTTGCGAGTCAAGTTAGCAGGACCGCCTAAGGTTTCGAACGCTAGCGGTTGAAACTCATGTGGGTAACCTATTGAGGCGTATTTTGCGAGCTTCCTTGCCTCAGCTAGATTACCAGCGTGGCCTGCTGAGATCGCCCCGCCACCGATATATAAATATATATATATATATATATATATATTTATACAGGGTGTTCCTATTTGTGTGTCCAAAACGCTAGGGTATGGTCAAACTCGGTGAGAAAATCATTTTTGCCAATGGGTGGAAGCCGGGAAAACGTTTTGTTTAGAAGTGAGGATGAAATTTATAAAATCAGTTATTCTGTCTTTTTTCTCCTACATAGTTGTGCAAAATCTACGTTTGCGGGAGAACCAGTCAGCGCACAAAGGAACCGATCATACCGGCGTGTTTGGCGGAAAATTCTGCACAATAAAGTATACATTACTAGCTTGCGTAGCAAAAAGCGAATAGCCAGATTAAGGAAAGTCATAAAAAGTCAAAATGTTACGTTAACGCTTTTTTGTGCAACATCGTAAATTTTTTCATTACGACCAAAAATGCACGTCCAAAAGACTACTCTCAGGCAATAGCAGATTTAATGCCCACTACATTCGTACCAAAGTGATGGTGCTGCGTTACGTAGTTGCCAAGTAACTAAGCTTTTTCGACGGTCATATCGAGAGCGAAGGCATGCATACTTGCATAGGGTGTATGAGAAAGTTAGGTACATATTTTGAGGTTTGGTAGAACTCAGCAAGAGAATAATTTTTTCTAATGGAAAGAGGGGGCGGAAACGTCTTGGCAAAATGCTACGGTTCTGGACGTGAAAACTTCAACGTGAAACATAACAACTATGACTGTCGAAAAAGCTTAGTCACTTGGCAACTACGTAACGCAGCACCATCACTTTGGTACGAATGTAGTAAGCATTAAATCTGCTATTGCCTGAGAGTAGTCTTTTGGACGTGCATTTTTGGTCGTAATGGAAAAAATTACGATGTTGCGCAAAAAAGCGTTACGTAACATTTTGACTTTTTATGACTTTTGTTAATCTGGCTTATCGCTTTTTGCTACGCAAGCTAGTAATGTATACTTTATTGTGCAGAATTTTCCGCCAAACACGCCGGTATGATCGGTTCCTTTGTGCGCTGACTGGTTCTCACGCAAACGTAGATTTGCACAACTATGTAGGAGAAAAAAGACAGAATAACTGCTTTTTATAAATTTTCATCCTCACTCCTAAACAAAACGTTTTCCCGGCTTCCACCCATTGGCAAAAATGATTTTCTCACCGAGTTTGACCATACCCTAGCGTTTGGACACACAAAATAGGAACACCCTTGTATATATATATATATATAATATTTATTTATATATATGATATATATATATGTAGATAGATATATATACTATAGATATATAGATAATATATATATAGTTATATATATATATAATATATATGTATATAGATATTTATAGATATATATATGATATATATATATATTTTTTTTTTTTTTTTAATATATATATATATTTATATATATATACATATATATTTATATATAAATATATATATTTTATATATATATATATAATTAGACTAACTGCAAAAGCCACATAGTAGATAACATAGGTGGCAATGACTGTTAAGGGAAAACGTGAACGTGCCCGAGCCAGGATAGACGGTTGTGCAAGTAGTCGTGGCCACACAAGCAAAGCTGCTCATCAAGCACAATTCTCGTTCATCCACTTTAAATCTGTTGACAGTGATTTACAACCTATTTACGTGTCGAGAGCATACCCATGTTCACAACTGCAACGGCAGAGCGGTATCCAGTGGCTGCTCTTGCGCCGATATGGGGGCAAAAAGCACTACTTAGTACTTATTAGTGCCTGTACTTAAGGAGTACTAGTTACGCGAATACTGCCTAGCAAGCTTACTGCCACAGCAGGGGGGCTGCTGTGCTGCTGCTGCTGGTCCAATTTCCTCATATATAATCCCCCGGAGAGAACAAGACGGGCGAGTTTACGAGACGTCAAGTCTAAACAAGTGGAACCCTCAAGAATATATATATATATTTTTTTCAATTTCAAACGTGGTTTAGTTACGGAACTGCATTTCACAACGCTTAAGTTCTCGGCAAATAAAAATAATTAAAAAAAGTTTAAAAAAACATGATTCAAACAACGAAGTAGAAAATCACTCTTGACAAAGTCCAAGGAGTGCTTTTTATAAGCACTTTACACAGTCGCCGTGGTTATTGAGTATCACAAGAAAATCAAAACAGCAGCTGGTATGTTTGATTGAACACGAATGTATCGGCATGTAAGGCTACACACTTTTAAATATTCGCACAAACGAATTACACTTCACTAGTACAGCATCTTCAGAATTCACAACTATGGGTAAAAACAACGTATAAACACAACTATCTAAGCCGAGTGTGTGCCCCTATATACAAAGCACTACCATCCCAATTCCGAATTTACCTAGATTACAAGCCAGATTCTGACTGTGAAATTAAAAGCCACCGTTTCAGTTCACGAGCGAAGAAATGTTTCCTTGTTAGGCATCTAATGTGTTTGGGAATGCACGTCCAAATTTTCGGAAGACGGCATGCAAGTGCGTGCTGACTGGACTTCAGGGACACAGAGGGCACTGCAAAAGTTGTTGCACGCCTAGTTGATGTTCGGGTGAGGGTAGGGATTAGTGGAAATGCGACTTCCGTGGGCACAATACCTTGAGAAATGTTGTATGCTAACATTGAAACCCTTAGCGTGTAAATGCTTTTCACAGTAAGTAGATTAAAACGATTAAACAAGTCACGGACCGAATCCCTTCGCTTCCTTAAAATGCTCTAAGTGCATCATTCTGTACCACTTTGGCTCTCCGGAGAATTCCATCGTAGCCACCACCCCAGAGAAGAATACCATAGCATAGCACTGGTAAGAATACGGCTTTGTATACCATAAATAGACCCTCTATGAGGACCCCAATCATTTTCATTCTACACAGCGCAGCTATTACTGCGTAGCACTTAGGTGCAATATAATCCAGATGAGGATGCCACCTCATGTTTTCCTGGAGAACGAGCCCCAGGCACTTAGCGGTAAATGAACAACAAACACCTACCCAACTACTTATGTTTTCATCTATCTAACTGTGGTGGTATGCGAAGTTGGCCAGCAACTCCGGCATAGTTCCCAATGCCGACGCGATACATATTACCACCATTTCGATGAGGTGCGAACTTTTTACTGTTTGCTGCACATCTAGGTTAATGAGCGAAACTCAACAACAATTATAGATAACCTGATATCTGTAGCTTTACATGTTACTATAGTATCGTAGCATCTGTTTACCTATACGTATGCAAACTGACATTACGAATTAGCGGGTGGAAAAAATCTGGCACCGATACGACGTTGTGCCGTGCGTTGGGCGAGCATTGAGGACGTAATCTCGGCGATGCGATGCGCCGACGTGAGCACAAAACAGAGCACCAATGAACGGGCAGGCGGACACAGATCGAGATTCCACTCTACGGATGACCATCCCGTTATGTACTTGTTATTGTTGTTGTTGTTGTTGTTACTGTTGTTGCTGTTGTTGTTGTTGTTGTTTTCGATCGTGTTGGGGTCGACGCCCCAACGATAGGTGTCATGTGTTGTTACGCTGTCAATGTCGAACTGCACAGCACCGACAAGCCAAGGCAGACAAACAGACAGAGGGGAAAGCGGCTAGCCAACATTACTAATAAGGCGGCAGCAGCAGCGGCGACAGCTGTATGTGAATAATGATGATGATCCTTGTTGTTGTTGTCGTCGTGGTTGCTGTTGTCGTTGTTTTTGTTGTTGTTGTTGTTGCTGCTGTTGTCGTTGCTGCAGTGATGGTGCTGAAAACAAGGTTGACCATGACAACAACGACAATGCTCCCAATGTTGGCGACCGCGGCCAATACTGTGGCGGTTGCTCCAAGGCAGCCGATGAGATCACAGCGATGAGATTTGTTTGTATGAGCCAATCGTAACCGTAGCAACTCGACGAAGGAACTCACTGAAAGGTAACACGTTTGAGACGGAGGCTTAGCGAAGGATTATGAGAAAAACAAACCAAGCGAGAGAATGCCGGGTATAGGATGGCGGGGGGCCTGTCGAGAAATGAAAGTTTGTAGAGCTACGTGATCTATTAGAACAACAGCCACAAAAAAGACCGACAATTACAGCAACAATAACAACAATCAAACTAACTACTGCAACAACGATAACAACAAGCAAAACAGCTGCAACAACAAGAACAACAGGAACTGAACTAGGACATGGACGTGATGATGCGTGAGTTGGATTACCTAGGCTCAAAGGCGTTAGTCTGAGGCGTGAGTCCAACTCATTAAACTGGCAACGTTAAGGTCTTTCTTCGTCGCCAGGGGTAAGTCAGGCAAGTGTAAGGTGCCTTGTAAACTCCGGAAAAGGAATGCTTCGAGATTATTTGCCGTGTTAACGATGTGATGACCTCTTTGTTGTTGAGGCGCAGGCAAAGAGTGAGGGCAATTTTGCCGCCCCACCAGAAGTACTGGCTCGCTGTTGGAAGGGACTAAGGCAACCCGCCCCGCTTTCCGCATTCGGTGCGCGATGGTCGGTAATTGCCTCGTTGATACGGCAAGAAGGTCACTCATGTGATGATCAGTCATTCCTATGTGACAATGCGCAAGTTTTGCTGTCATGGACACTGTCAGTGACACTGCTTTATGTGAGAGTATTTGATCTTATTTTATTTTACTGTAAGTCTATTCAAGAGCAACCGTTTGAGTCTTCGCAAACGAGAGCCCACTCGTGTACCCAAAATCACTCAGATCAGCCAAAGTCTGCCAAACAGTGGCAGTTTTCTCTGTTCGCCACTAATTTCCTTGTTAAACAAAAGTTCTAACGGTGAATATGGTGTTCCCCGTAACGCGGTATTCCAAAAAGCGTCTGTCTAGGATTATTAAAGGTACAACCGCTCACACTTGTGGAACAAACGTATGTTCTTCTAATAACAAAAGGTTAGCACAAAAGGCTTCGGTGGGCGCAGCGCCCACACGTAGGGAGGCCATATGAGGATATTTTATAGCTGTTAGTTCTAACCTACAGGGCTTGTACTGCACAGCGCATGACATTGCGTTGCTACGCAAATCTGTGCACACCGCATAGAACGAGTTCGAGTGGGAACAGCGGTTTTCCATTAACAATGACGTTTCAAACACGCCGTACCACGAGAACGCATAGAGTGCTTAGATGGGTCAACATGGATGTGTTCGTTTAACAGCCGTCTGAACGATTAACCATTACAACGTTATTTTGGTTGAATGAACCGCATATATATATATATATATATATATATATATATATATATATATATATATATATCCCAGCGCAATACAAATCTTTTCAAAGCAAAATTTCTAAAAAAAATGCCAAATCTGCATAATTATGAATATGCATTTCTGCCCTTTCAGCCACATCTTGCCAGGGGTCAATGAACTTTACAGTTCCACTTTGATGAGCTCGTCCTAGACCGCAGGCACTCAAAAGTTTCGTCGCAATGAGTCGACTTGGAAATTCCTCAAACCTTGTGTAGATTTCCATTAGGGTCGGCGAAAAGCGCTCAATTTGGTGACGATATATATATATATATATATATATATATATATATAATCGTCGGAGAGGTATGCCCAGCCGTCTGAGAAAGAGGGTAGTATAGCGTTACTTTATATGAAACCGCAAGCAAAGTTGCAATGCAAATTAGTTTGGAATATATCAACTGACGTCCTAGATAATATTAATAAATAGCATTAAATACCGTGACAGCAATAATCGCATTTGCGCCAAACGGCCTACTACTTAATATTTTGTAATAGGCAGCTTTATATATAGCATGTTTCCTAAGGACCTCGATCAAGGAGGCGTTCTGCCGACCGGCTAGGCGACAAAATACGACAAAATAGTAATCTTGTCGTGCTGACATGATAATTATATGAGTATATACATACATACCTACACGTATGATATTAACTAATATGCATAGGCGTAAGAATACATGCTTGTTCAGCAGCTGACGAGTACATAGGAACGTACATATCTTGAGATGTATATGTACATATCCTGGGTGCAAATTATCGGACTTATGTTCGCTGCCCAAATGCAAGTTTCTTAGCTCAACCAGAGGCTATTCCGCAAGAGATAAAAAAAAAAACAATAGAGCTCTTACATAACTAGAGGCCAGTATACTTACAAAATCCTGTTAGAACGGCTCTTAAAAGGGAGCGAAACGTTTCAACGGTTGACGTTCCGTTTCTCACTGTAGACGCCTGCAAGTAGACACCTCTTTGAAACTAGCCATATCCTACCGCTAACTTACAATCAGTTTCAAGCTTCAAACTTGGTTTTGTTCAACGGAATACTGCATTTTACAACGCTTTAGTTCTCGAAAAAAAAAAAAATACAAAAGTGAGTTAAAAAGAAATGTGCACTCAATGCGGTAGTCCTATACAACATACACAATGGAAGCGCCGCGTAAAAATGAAACTGCACCTTGTAAAAGAGTAGATGGACATAAATAGCATCGCGGAGAAACTAAAACATGTATGTCACGTCTAAATATATTTGTATGCCAGTAAACCAATATATACGCATCTTAACCCAACCGAAGAATGTCTCTTAAACCACAAATATACCATATATATATATATATATATATATATAAAATATTGTGATGATTTATTAATCATTTACAATACGTTTGCACACTCGGCAGTGCTCGCCTTAATAAAAATGGTGGTAAAAAGGTGTCACGTGAAGTTAAGAGTCAGTTGTCCGTGTCCTTGCTTGATGGTAGCCCCCGCTCTTATGGACCCGGTGCGAGCGATATATCCTCAAGGTTCCTTGCAAAGTTAAAACGGTGAGATCCATAAGATTCCTCTTTGTGACGCCGAGCCCCAAGAGCGTCCTCGCAGATTCGGAGTCCCATACACCACTCATAGAGATAGTGATGGATCCGAATTTGCGAGGTTTTTGCGGGTAGGGGAGCGCCGCTCTTAGGAACTCGACGTCATATTTGGCGATCTTGTCTTGCCGTGCTTTTGCCAGGTCCCGGTTCGGGCCGCAAACCTCGGCATCTAAAACCCAGACCTCGGTAGGTGTTGTTATTACGAGGTCGGGCTTTAGACCCGGTGCGCCCGGTCGACGAAATACTCGCTCACGAACCACCTCATGACCCCTTTCGCGGAGAAGACGCGCCACGCGATCACAGACGTCGTCATGTCTCTTTATGGTTTGTTTGTGTGTTATGTCGCACATCTGAGCGACATGAGCCAACGTCTCAGGCGCATGACACCCGTGCCTACAACGTTTGTTGTAGCCCGGGCGTCCCCTGGCCAATCTGGCACGCGTTGGTAGTGCGTTGATCCTGAGCTTTAGTAGGTTTAAATACTCCTTACCAGATAGGTAGGGCGTACCCTTAACCCAGTAATGTACAAAGGGCGTTTCGTGTGCTTTTTTAAAATGTGCCCTATCGAACGTGTTGTGTAGTTGTTGAGACCAGTAATCGGTCTCTTGTGTAGCGGTCTCAATGGAGGTTCCCAAGCGCTCGCAAAGAAGTCTTGTTTTCGCAAGATCTTTTTTAAAGTAGCTCGGTGGTTAGCATCCATTGGACCCCAAGGTGCGTGGAGTGTTGTAGTGCTGTCAGGCGGGAGAGGCGGATTCTGGGAATGAATGTTTGGAGGCAGGGGATGTCCAGACCGCCGTGTGCTGTGTGCGTGTACAGGTAGGCGTTCGGCACCGAGTTTTCGAGCTTAAGCCATTTCGACTTAACAACCTTTCTGATCTCTTTATCTAGGTCACTAAGGAGTGCGTAAGATGGTCTGGGACCGGAGACCAGTTTATATAGGAGACGGGGAATGAGAAAGTCTTTCAAAAATATGAGTCTTTGGTGGGGTTTAAGGGGAGCTATCGTGAGTCTGTTGAGTAAGTGAAGGAGTATATCCTTGGTGGAGTCAACTCTGCCATTGCTGTCAAAGTCGACTCCAAGATATCTCCATCGATCGCTCATACCTTTAGCTGGCAATTGCCGATCTCCAACGTTAAATTCTGATACGGTATTGATAAAACCTTTACCTTCCTTCCTATTAAATAGGTGGGAGATAGTAAAGCTTTTATTAGTATTAATTTCAAGGCCTCGGGATTTTAAAAGTGGGATCCGCAATATTAAGGAGCCGTTGGAGAGTGGATTTTGTGGAGGCTAGGAGGATGAGATCATCCGCAAAGGCTAAGCCCATAAGGCGGAAGTCATCAGTAAGTTGGTACCCGATATTAGTTTTGTCTAATTTTGAAAGAATGTCGTCGAGAACTAGATTAAATAAGAGGGGGGACAGAGGATCTCCCTGCCTAACACCCCTAGTTGGCCGAAATGTGCGACATTCTTGTCCAAATTCTATGAGAGTTTTAGATGAGAGGTACAAGCGTTCGATATAGTTAATGAATACCTCCGGGTATCCGCGAGTCCGGAGTGACCACAGGACGGAGTCATGACTCACCATGTCGAACGCCTTACGGAGGTCGATTGAGGCGAGTCTGAGCTCACGTCCTGCAGACTTGGCATCGTTAAGGATACCATCCAGAACCGCAAGATTCTCGAAGGTACCATTATAGGGGAGAAACGCTCGCTGGATTGGGAGAAGCTTAATAGAGTTCTGGAGGCGTCTAGAGAGAATTTTGTTAAGCGTTCGTTGTAAGTATGAACTAATAGATAGGGGTCGCAGATCGCTTGGGGATGTGGCATTGTTAATTTTAGGGATGAACGCTAAGCGAGCAGTTTCATGGGCTGAGGCAATATCGCTAATTAATAGTATGTTAAGAATACAACAGACTACTTCTAACGGGAGTTTACGGAGGGACGAAAGACAAATCCCGTCCAAGCCTAGTGCTTTAGAAGGTCCGCGGAGAGCTACGTGGGTTTCCTTTAGGGAGATAGGGAGGGAAACCTCAAAGAGATCAGAGTTGGGAGTGTATACGGGGCAAGGGAGTGGTTCAGGGGGTGGTTGTGTCATCGTGTTGGCCCAGTGTTCTACAACTTCGGTGGCCTGCATGTTGTGTATGGTGTGTTTGCCGTCCAGCACCTCATGAGCGCATTTGGATCGGTTTTATATATATATATATATATATATATATATATATATATATATATATATATATATATATATATATATATATATATATATTAAAAAAGCTCTTCATTAGTACAATATGGCAACCCCATAATGCACGTAAGTCACCAGCATCATCCCAAAAATATGAGTAAAACAGTTATTTTACGTTGCAAACAGAGAAATGCAAACTATCAATATATCTAATATTTTTAGGAAAAGATGCCAGATTCCTGATAGGCGGCACGCAAGAGCGTGATCACTACACTCCAAAGATACAACAGGCATTACGAAGAAGACTGTTGCACGCCTTGACGATCTACTATCTTGAGATGGAAACGAAAGGAAACGAAATCTCCGTAGTTAATATTGAGAGGACTTCCGAATCTGACACAGCATTGCAGTGCTTTGAATAACGCTAGCTGGGCGATGACTTTGGAATGTCTAGACGCGTGCTATGCGCAACATGACACGATACTTATTGCCAACCTTGTCCACAGAACGGAGACAGATGAGACGTTTTTTGTGGACTATATATAGTTATTCTAAACCAAATAGATTATGCTCTCACTCACTAGGGTTGGCTCCCTAAAGAAACGGGGCAATAAAATAAACTTAACTATATTTATATATATATATTATTTTTTTAAAGCTATTACCGTATTTGCTATTTTAATAGTAAATGCGGTGGTTTTAACCTAACTAACTATGACCCGTTGCAGGGTCATACCTAAAACGCTGCGCGAGCCCTGTATAGTCACTTGTTGGTCATTGCGTGCAGTCTGTGTCTTTCTTTCTTTATCAGCCCATTTCTTTATGTATGTTTATGAATTTCGAATGTCATCTATTTTAATTAAGCAGATTTCGGGCTGACTCGTGTTGACGATATGCATCATCACTTCAATATCGGGACATTGCTTGTCCATGGCTTCAACGCTTGCAACCGTGATTGCAGGACAATGTAGTAAAACGTCTACCTTCATTGACTTCTGGAAGTGCAGTCTTGGCGCTTTCAATCTGTGTGGCTTTTTCGTTACTTATTCGATTCTTCAAAATGAATAGAAATTGTGGTCAACATTTGCGGTGAAACACTGACTTAATAGGGCTTTTAATATATATATATATATATATATATATATATATATATATATATATATATATATATATTCCCTCCATGATCTCAAAAAAATGGTACAGCCTTTAACATAGGTCGCTTACCTATTGACTCGCACAACTGCTAACGGGCAATACTTACACCACATTGGTAAAGCTGACTCTCTCTTATTCGTAGCGTGCAGCTTAAGGGAGGCTGATTATATAAGAAGGCGAAAGTAATGCCCGGTGTGCATTAAGCACTTTACTAGTTAATTTCTCTATAAACAGAACATATAATTGGAAAGATTATATATGTGTATATATATATATATATATATATATATATATATATATATATATATATATATATATATATATATATATATATTATATATTCTAGTGTAATAGTTATAGTGTTACCACCAGTTTTGCCCAACTTTACTAGATATCGTATAAGAATGTTTAAATGGTCAAACATATATATATATATATATATATATATATATATATATATATATATATATATATATATACATATATATATATATATATATATATGCGTGTGTGTGTTATCACCAGTTCTGCCTAAATTTACTAGATATCATATGAGAATTTTAAATGATAAGACATATACGAGGTGTGTTCAAAAAGTATCGCGACTTGTATGTATATATATAAATATATATATATTTTTTTTCTTAACGGTTATCTTTAATATATTAACTGATTAAATTGCATCGCGCACTGTCGTTGTTGAAACCACGGTAATCCACGGGTCTCATAAACCGCTGAAATCTAGTTGCCCGGATTGCCTCTCATTGCTGTTTACACTTGCTCATCTTATTTGCTTAATGAGTAGTCCCTCTGTTCGGAAGTCCATTGAAGGCTAACGTTAGGTTTAGAGTCTGCGGAGGGCGTTTTAGATCGTTTAGAAAAATTGTTCTGATTTTATGAAGCCAATTCAAGGCCCGGTGTGTGGAGGTATTGTCGGATATCCAAATATAATTATGTTTATTTTACTCAAATTGACTATAATATAGAGTTCAAAATGTTTCTTCATGAAGCTCTATCTTCTTGACGCTTCCGACGAGAAAAGTAGTGCAACGATTTTCGGTCCAGCGCGGTACATTCTACTGCATGGTACTTGGCACACCTCTGCAGACAGAACCGGCTGGTGCACAACTCGTACTCCTCTTGGAAGGCTGCGTTTGAACATACCAGGTAGAGATAACCATGCACTATGTACCTGGTGTATACGTGGCATTGTCACGTGCAGGACCAGAGCAAAGGTGACCAAAGATTGTTGGATATCCGCCATGGCTTCATTGGCTGTTCCGTCGAGTAGATAGATCCTCGTCACGGGCGGTGACGATCAGTGCCAGATCGTTTGCATAGGCAACGGAACGCACAACCGGGGAGTATGGGAGTCTATAAGTACTCTATGTTATATGCATTCTCAATATAAGTGAAATAAATATGACGAGTATAAGTACTCTCGCTTATACTGCATCGTAGGTTATATTCCGATTGTGACTGCATAGTTCGCAGCATAGGCGTTTTAAAAACTATGCTAAGTTACATTGAAAATAGGGAAACATGCATTTGCCTACATGTCTTTTTTTGTTTATGGCGTCGCACAAAATCATGTTAAACGCGTGTGTGACAACTGGCCAGAAAATGCGACAGGTTTGTTCCCGGCGCATTTTTCTGTTGTCTAGCTATGTGCAGCACTTACGGCTGATGGCTGAGTTTGTGGCAAATGCGTGTTATAATCTATTTTATTCTTCACGCGTTTGAATACTTTTGAGTGAATTTGTAAAATTGCGCCTGCGAGAAAATCGCATCTGGGCCCGGTGTTTTTCTTCGGTCATATGCGTTTGGTCATACACGATTCTGATGGTTTGAACTGAAATTGACTCGAATGTAGAACCTGAAATGCCCTCAAAGATTAACCAGGATCTTTGGCCGGGGGAAGAACTAGACGAGCTGTTCGCCAAACAAGTGAGTGGTTAACGACTGCCATACTGGCAGTCTCAGGCGGTTGATTGGAGCCGTGATTCCTTATGCTGTTTAATTGTACGTGGTAGTACGTGGCAGTAAATCAGATAACTCCGTATGGCATCTATAAGAATGCGGTAGTCAACACGGCGTTGGTACTCCGCGACATTTGGGAGTACGACTCTGTCACGCGTCAAGTTGCACCTTCTTGGGACTCTCTTTGAAAACTTGCCCTGAATACGCTGCGGCAAACATATAACCTTGTCGTAGAATAATACCCACACACCAATGAGCACACTATGACTATTTTGGCACGCTCTGTTTTTTTTTTGTCGCAAGTCTCTTCTACGGCTTCTGCGAGGGCCAAGCCTGGATATCGCACGAAGGCTTGCTCCAATGCTTTCTTTATGAACGTCGTCGGTAACGGTTGCCGGTATGGCGACTGCCGCTGTCTGGACTAGCCGGAGCTGCAGAGACTGATCGCTGCCTCCCTTAGGACATGAGCGGGGAATTCGTTTTCATGTTCTGCAACGTAAGGAATCATTCTTGCATAGAGTGCCCGTATTGGAGCTAAATCGTTTTCAAGGCGCTTAATTGTCAGGATGTCCTATTGATTGTGTCCTTCTTGATAAAGAAGGGTATATAACCTTCCCTTCTTTAAGGTGTGCAAATGCATCTTGTAGACTGGACAATAATGAACGGAGGCTGGTGGTAACCGTGTATAGAATATGTATAAAATGACTCCATCTTAATGGCGACGCAACTTGAAGATTTTTAAATCTCAAACTTTCTCGCTGGCCTGAATGTCCTTGCCTTCGAAATGCCCAGCGTAGCAGTTGCAATTACAAGCGCTAATATATATATATATATATATATATATATATATATATATCTAACAGCGCTTGTCTTTGCAACTGCTACGCTGGGCATTTTGAAGGCTAGTACATTACCTATTATATATATATATATATATATATATATATATATATAATTTTTTGTAAGTTTACGAGTTTGCTAGTTTTCAAGGCAGAACGTTGGACACTCTGCAAACAATAGAATGAGGTTGTGTAGACTAACATGGCACGGATATCATCAATATACCCGCCTAAAAAAGCACTGCCGTAGCCAGACCAACATCGACACATACAACGTCCACTACTGTACGGAACCATACAAGAGGTGGGCAACTAACGCATATGCAGGCGCAACATTTCTGTTAATCAGTTGATATCGTCTATATTACCTCGATTCTATCAAATTGTTGTCGGTGCTAACGAGACCGGTTACCGTGCGTAAGATATTGTATGATGCTGCGGACTTTGATCGCAGTCCTCTGGAAACCCACCACTCTGTATGTGTGGTGAAACGCGTTCGTTTTTATATATATATATGCCCAGATCGGCAAATATCGAGCAAAGCCTATTGCTGCTGCCCTTAGACGAATGCCTTCCTATTAGCTATTCACCGCGACGAAACCTTATAGCCCTCATATTGCATTGACTTATTGCGAAGCAATCAAAAGAAATACAACACTGTGCTACAGCGAGTGACTGCTGCAAATCGAAATCGTTCCGGGAGTATAGGTCAAGGCTGTCGCGTCCATGAGAGTATTCAGCAAGTCACTTCTAAATTCGATCGAAGAACGTACTTATTTATACCGAGAATAAAAACAGCTTACAATATTTTGTATTTGATGAACATGACGGTGCTTAGTCATACTTGTAATAAGTTTATGGTAACGGTTACAGCTAATATTGTGTAAATTGCCGACAGTCATTAAAATAAATAACAGTCTCACCAAAAAGCATTCGACTTCGTTTTTAAACCGAGCTGATCCCTTTCAGTGTATGCTCCCTATTTATGACTCTTCTCAGTACGTCCGTGTAGGCAAATTCTTTAAGGTTCGTCAGGGGCAAGGCCTATAAGCAAGCCTACTTGGTCAATGATTGGTTGGTGGGAGACTCTTATATGCCAGCTACTATAGGCTACAATACCCCAACACCATAGGGCTTCTCCTTTCTCTTCCTCTCTGCACGACCGTTTCTTTTCGAGCCAAACAACAATCTACTGTTAAGATCAATGTGTTCATTTGAACAGAGGGTCTGGGCTTCGGCGAACGTTAAGATTCGGGACTTTCTGGCCGCCGGTGCGCATGACCCTCAGCTGGTTCTTGTCACCCAACATCCGGATCTTGGGTGGTACTCCTTCTCAGATCTCGTCCCGCGCAGCTGTCGTAATATTCGAAGAAACAGAGTTCCTCATTATGCATGTTACCCAAGGCAGCAGGGTAACCTACTGGGTGACTCCAGGAGCCAGTTTATCCAGCAGGCCGGGGAGCAAGCCCCCCTACATCGAGAGTATAACCCACGTTCTAGCCGCAGTCCTCGAATAGACTATGGTACCGCAATAGTATAGATCCGCTATCACGAGAATACCATGTGCCCTGCCGCCTGGCTCCGCTTGCGCGAGGTGATGACACCCAGGCGAGTTACTATTGGCGATGACAGGGAGACAGATTGCATGTGGCACGGTGAAGACGTGTCAGGGAGTACTCGGTACTTCTATAAAATACTAAAAGTACCGAGACAAACGGAGCACGTAATTTATATGCAAGCGGCACACAGACGGACCTTCTTCCCGTTCTTAACTCTGACCGCTGGAAACAGTTTGTCGATATCATAATAGGACATGCAATAATAATGTTGTCATTCCAGGGCTGTTAAGACTTACTGCTTAACGGATTAGGTGTTCTGCGCACTGACTACGGACCGACTAGTTAACGTTCCGGGCCTAGTCAACCATGGGGTACCGGTCGGGATGCCTGTTGCCTTGGCTTAATAGGCACAATGCCAAGCGATGTGAATTAGATCACAGTTCTTCGCGAAAACAGTAGAGTATTATTTAAAAATCCTATATATATATATATAGTCTTACAAAGAATTTCTCGCTATTCTGCCGCATAACTTGCCACGGGTAAATTCGAGTAAGTGAAAAATTCAGTATTTATTTCAACATAAAATTGGTAGACAGTTGATTCATGTTTCACAAGCTGTCACGATGTGACACTTCGGTCTCACAAAATGTATCCAACTTTGGATGATAAGGACGTTCCGCAAATTTCAGCGCATACAAGTATATGATAGCGTCCAATCGCACACTCTCCACAGAAACTACAAACACAATCTTCAATATTAAAACACCTGGGCTTTATGCATATCTGATAGTGATACCCGTGCCAAATTGTTCGGCAGATTAGCCAAAGGCCCTTTTGTGTGGCTCTTTTCCGTCTCTGTGAAAAGCCCGGGCCAGCAGTATAGTTCTCCGCCACAAAATTTTAATTTCTGTTCTTTCTTTAGGCTCGATATAAATTTAGAATGTGCGCTGTAAAGTGCCAGGTCTTCAATGAGTGTTCTCTCCCCGCACATCTCTAAGGCAAGTGTTGCTGATGCGCATTTTGGAAGCCGTAATATACGCTTAACAGAGCAGGCCTTCAGTTTGTCCAGACTTTTCAAACGGCTCAGGGTCAGGTATGGTGCAATAGTAGAAAGACAGTATAGTACTACAGGAAATACTTTGATTTTAACGTGCACTTTATGCATTTTGCCTAACAAAAACATTGCAGACGTAGTTTTTGCTTGTATCTCCTCGATATGTCTGCTAAAAGATAGTCTAAGGGTTAGTGTGACGCCTAAATACGAGAGATGGCTAGCTAATTTAAGTGGTTTTCCATAAACTGACAGACTATGATCCCTGGCCGCGTCTGACACTCCTCTGCTAAAACGTAAGACCTTTGACTTTTCAGCGTTCATCTTGAGCTTATTCTCTTCGCAACATTTCGCAGTTTCGTTGAAGGTAAAATTGCAGATGGCTACGAGATTTTGCTAAAATGACTAGGTCATCGGCATAAAATGCGAAATGGGCGTTAACATTATGCAGCAAGTCTGCGAGTCCAGTTATATACAAGATAAAAAGAAATTGACTAGCTGAGTCTCCTTGGGCTACCCCGATACGGGCGTTTGTACACAGTGGTGCCGTTTTTGACCCTTGAACTTGCCACCACTACATATGAATGAAGTCAAACTGGTTTGATGTCAAAGGATGCGTTAGTAACTTCTGTAGAGAATGTGATATTAGACGGTCCCACATACTCTGGTTGCATACCACAAGCTTACCACATTGTTTAAGGTTTGCTTATTTATTGTTGGATATGAACCCCCTAGCTAGAGATCTTATTGTGAATTTTATATTTTTGCCTGCTACGTACGATGCCCAGAATCTCCCACCGTAGCTAGGATGCAAGTCGTACGTTTTTGTAGATGATTTGACGAAATTTTAGTTGCTTTGACGAGAAACTCTCTAAAGCAGCCGTACGCCGAAGAGCGGACTCGCTAATTGCACAGACATTGAACCGATTTACAATATTCTGGGGTCCATCGCATAAGCTGCTAATCCTGTATGCAACACTAAAACAGTTGTTATTAAAGGCCGCGTGGGGACAATAGAAATATTTACAGCAAGTCGGTAAGGACAGGCGACCTGTTATAGAACACCCTAAATCCTAAACGCATTCTTAAAAAGCGCCGGATGCTAAAAAAGTCCGCATTTTACCGCGAACTGTCATCTGCCCCATTGGGTATCCTAGAAGCACGCGGCACATTCGCTATACGAAAAATTCGTTTTCATGTATGATACATGCATGCTTGCCTCATCACGTCAAAGTTTACTTTTTTTTCGCAATGATCTAGGTACTTTGCTCTCACCGATAGCATATATGCGAGTATATACCTGTATAGGTATTAACATGCGTACTTATATGTACAGGGTGTTTTTAGGAATACGTGAAGAACGATATATGGAATTGTAGAGCTCGTTAAAGCAACTATTTTTTCATTTTAACATGGCCTCTGAGAAGTCTTGTTTCGGAGTGAGAATGAAATTACTAAAATTTGTGACACTGCTGTTTTTGCCCGACATAGAAGCACAAAATGTGCTCATTATTAACCTACGACCTCTAACAGCGCTCAAAACTAACACATTCAGGTAAACGCACATTTCATGGCGATAATTTTTGAGCCAAACGTATGGCAATGCGAGCTGTGGTTGCGAAGTAATTAAGATTTTTTGGCGGGATGTCAAGATTAAGTGCATGCATAAATAGCTGTGTGGCGACGTTCACTAGCGCCGAAGTGTCGCGCGACAGCCGCAGCGTCGCCACACAGTAATTTATGCATGCACCTAATCTGAACATCCCGACGAAAAATCTTAATTACTCCGCAACCACAACTCGCATTGCCATAGGTTTTGCACCAACATCATCGTCATGAAATGTTTTGCTAAATGTGTTAGTTTTGAGCGCTGTGAGTGGTCGTAGGATAATGATTGTGAGGTATTTGGTGTGAAAGCTAATCAAATAACTTCATTTTTGCGAATTCTGTTCTAAACGACCATGTCGCACCTTCTGGCCGGCGTTATAGGTTCTTCGGAGGAAGCAGAATTTCGTGAAGTCTCGCAATTGCACACCAGTGTCACAAACTGTATAAAGTTTCGTATCTATACAGTTTGGTAGAGGCACTTTAACCACAACTTTCTACCAAGACGTAGTCAACCAACAAAGGACGATGTCGCTTCATCTATACGATCGCTGTCTACGCACCGAGTTGTACCAGCAAAACCCAGAGATGAGGTACAATTGGTTTCGTTAGCCGAGCCCTGAACATCACGTGATCCCTATCTGGAACAGGGAGTGGCTGGTCGTCAAGTTCCTTCAATTTCACTTAACGTATCATCTTGCCGATCAAAAATGCATGTGCATGAGGTGCCTGAATCAATTTGACGAACACCATGCGGGAGTATGCCCGACCATTAATTCTATAGCCGGGCTAGCCAGACAGAGCAATCCGGGAGCAAAGTAACACTATGTAATCGCAAACGAAACTTACTCCATCAGTCTGTTAATAAACCTAATAGTAATTAACATATTATTCTGTGTGCTCATGTCAAGTATGGTCTAGCTATAAAAAAAATAGTCGAATAAAAAATGTCAGGAAAACGCACGTGTGAACAGGAACAGAAATAATGTATCTAACTATTCTGAATCACAACGTTAGACAGTTACATTTCGATCTCTGCCGATCTCTGACAGTTGATGGATCTACAGAGATAGATGAAATCTAGCTAGATGGCGTACAAAGTACATATAATAAAATAGAAGTATAATAAAACACAGCTGTTAGCGGAAAACTTCTAAATACTTCTAAAGCTAAAAAATACCCGTGTGTGCATAGCTAAATGCTTATAGTTACAGTGCAACTACACAAGTTTTATTATTTAGAATATTTATTTTCACAAATGATTGAACCATGGAAAAATCGAGGGCGATTCCCTTTGCACTTTCAGTAACACCACCATCGTTAGTTATCTAAAACTAAGCTAAGCTTGTTTTTTAAATGATTTTTTTTTCAATAGGTTCTGCCTCGTATTGAGCCCCGTTTGATACGAGCTCGTACCGACGTATCAACACTTCACGTATGCAGATGCATCTCTCTGATGGCCCACATCGCTTTGTTGAGCATTACAACTTCAGATAGCAATAGGGCTGATTATGCCGATGCAGCAGTATTTTTGGTTTGGAAATAGTCTAAAAAAACGTTTTTTCGGGCTGGCCCTCAGCTAACATCCAACGTTCACGGGACTGCTTTCGCATTGCTTCGTAAGACAGACCCCATCAATACAAATGTGCAACGGTGGGGATCGAACCCGTGCAGCACCTATGTGGCTCCTCCGGTCGCGAGGCGCACGCAAATGCACCCACCACGCTACCGCGCTCGACGGAGCGTTTCTAATACCATACGATTAATCTACTGGGTGGACTAAAGGTTCTGCCTGGATCGCCTGTCTGCAGTTTCAAAAAGCTCATCTTGATTACGGCGAGAGAGACGACGCTCTTCGAAACTAATAAAAATAAGTGTCGTAGATTGGTTTAAAATTGCGTTTGTAGCAGGCCGCGCAACTGAAACAAATGGCAGGCCCTTCAGTGACAAAGGGCGATAGCCTTTTCTGCAAAATTACCTGAATAGTTATAATTGTTTGAATTTATGTAATAATGGAAATTTCAAGCTCAATGAAGTGTTATTGAACTTAAATAAATTTGCCGTCCGAAGAAGACGGTTCCATAAAAAAAAATTGCAAGAAGACTGTGCTAGAAGTCTACAAACTCGTGACGACTGACTGCCGATTCGAGCTGCGGGAAATAGAAGAAGAAATTATAATATGCTATAATGCAGCACATCAGAATCTGCCACAGCATTTATGCGTCAACAAATTAAAGCCTGGTGGGTCCCGCCTTCCTTCTTCGTCTTTCACGCACACAGATTACTTCTACGTCTCGTACAAGCAATTGTTGTTTCTTGATCTATTTTTTTTGTAAAGAAGACTTTGCACCAAAGAATTTGCTAGAGATATATTTTCGGCATGGTGTTTCAAAACAATCATGTGTGACCGGGGAGGGCTCTTGTAGCCTGAGGACTATCAAATAATCGCTTTCGTAATAATAGCTTTTGTATGTTTATTAGTCCTTTCTTTCACGATAAGGTCTCCACACAAACGGGTAGTAAATATGTTTTTTTTAATAAAACTAGAGACATTATTACACACCAACATCAGGATTCCTAATTTAAAACAAAACGGAGGCTAGTACTAGGAAGAATCCTTGCTGAGCTTGTTATGTGTTTCCCCTAAACAAGTGGGTAAAAGAGACCAGAGGTAAGCTTAGAAGTCTCAGGAGATCACAAGAGGTCACAGCATGCGTTCTTGAGACCTTTCGGGGCTAACTCTCAGCCACGATTTAACGCCTATGGGACTGCTTTTCGCATTTCTTCATAGACGGACCCCCATAAATACAAATGTGCAACGGTGGGGCTCGAACCCGCGCACCTATGTGTCTCCTCCGGTTGCGAGGCGCAGACGCATGCCACCACGCCCCCGGGCTCGACCGTTCTTGAGACCTATGCCGAAACCAGTCGGCGGCTTACTCTAATAGCCTTTATATATATATATATATATATATATATATATATATATATATATATATATATATATATATATATATATAAATAAAGTTCACTACGAAAGCAATATATATATAGGCAGATCAAAGTAGTGGCAATCAGCGTAAAGGAAAAACGTAAACGTGCCCGAGCCAGAACAAACAATTGTGTAAGCAATCCTGGCTACGCACATACATACAAATCTGCCCGTCGAGCAAAATCATGAGGTTCATTAATTTTTTATCCTTTGAGTGAACGATTTGCATAGCATTTACGAACTGACATCATAACCATGGCCACAACTGCAACCGCAGAATTGCATTTAGTGATTCCTCCGGCGGGGCACCTTTTTCGATACCCCCACCATGTCGATGAGGTGCGGTCTTTCCTAAGATTTGGTGCAGATTTGCTTTGGTTAAAGTATGAAAGACAACAGACATAATTGACACTCTAGCTTAAATATAAGTAATCAACCGACATAAATAACTCTCTATTTATCTCTCTCTCTTTTTATATATATATATATATATATATACATATATACATACATATATATATATATATATATATATATATGTATATGTATATGTATATGTATATATATATATATATATATATATGTAACTAGAGTATCTCAGCATATATTTATCTACCCACATCAAAACGGACAACAGCGGGTGGAAACAGTCTGGCTGCGATACAACGAGCATCGCGGACGTGATCTCGGCGACGCGATGCGCCGACGTGAGCACAAAAGAGCGCACCAATGCACCGACACAGGCAGACAATCGGGCAGGCGGACACAGATCGAGACTCCCCTCAACGACTAACCACCCCGTTATATAGTAGTTGTTGTTGTTATTGTTGTTGTTGTTGTTGTTGTTTTCGGTCGTGTTGAGGTCGACGCCCCAACGATAGGTGTCATGTGTTGTTACGCTGTCGTTAATGTCGAACTGCACAGGATGGCCAAGCGAATCTACTAGCTGGAGCGTTGGAACGCCGCGTGGTGCGAACCGCATAGCACCGACAAGCCAACGCGGCCAGGGCAGCCAGTCAACATTACTAATAGGGCAGGAGCAGCAGCAGCAGCAACAATAACAATAACAACAACAGCGGCGACAGTTGAGTGTGAATAATGGTGAACAACTATTGTTGTTGTTGTTGCTGAGGTTGTGCTGGCGACGAGGCTGATGACCATGGCAACAACTATAGTGTTTCTGATGCTGGTGATCGCAGCAAATGCTGTTGTGGTCGCTCCCACGTCCCACGCCAATGAGATCATATGAGATGGTTGTGTATATGTACAACAACTGTCGTAACAGCAACTTGAAGGAACTTACTAAGCGACGCACCTATGCATAGCGAGGGATGCGATTATGAGAAGAAACAACACAAACACAGGGAGAGAGAGAGAGGAAGCGTGAGACCGGGAGTGGGGGGGTGGTTAATGTTACGTGAGCTACAGCAGTAACATTAACAATCACATAAACAACGACGACAACAACACCAATAGCTAAAACAACAGCAACAACAAGAAAAACAGTAACATCAATGTATATATATATATATATATATATATATATATATATATATATATATTATATATATTATATATATATATATATTAGTCGTGTATCTTTCTGTAGCCGACACAGATTGCTAGACGACTGAGAAAGATCGTGCGCCTGGAACGTGACGCGGAAACAAGTGCAGGACCAGTAGTGAACTGACACCGCACAGAGCGGAATGGCCGCTGCGTCGACGGTCGTCGAGGCGAGGAGGAACTGACATGGAGTTGACCGTGAAAACCGTGGCGGTATCGGCACCAATAACGGCTCTCGTAGTAGTAGTAGTCGTAGTAGTAGTAGTAGTAGTAGTCGTAGTAGAATTTTTTTTAATAGTAGTAGTAGTTAGTAGAAGTAGTAGTAGTGGTAGTGATACTGGTCAAAACGTATTAGTACGTGGCTATAGTGTAACGGCGATGCTCGAGATCAACGTGACAGCCAACACGGGGCCGATAGCCGACGTGACCAATGCTATAAGTTGTTAGTTAGAGAGTAGGGATATGGACGTTGATGATGATAATAATGACGATGACGACGATGCGGCTGCTGCTGCTGCGGATGATGATGATTGTGATGGTGATTATGATGGTGATGATGGTGATGATGATGTTGGCGGCGATGGTTAGCCGACAGCTGAGCGCGTACAACTGCGTGATTGGTCTACGCAAGCTTTGTGACGCAACGGGCAAACGCCACCGACAGGGCTTGACGGCAAGACGGCACGTCGCAAGAACAATTTTGCGTTGGCCAATGCTTTGTGGCCGTCCCTGCAGCCCAGTCGGCCATCGCCGTGTCCTCTCCGCCGTGTCATGACAGGGCATGTCTGCCCTGTCATGTCGTGTCGTGACCGACAGCGTGACGCGTGATCCCGTGCGTCTGACGAAGGTCGTGGGAATAGTTGTAGGAAGAGTGAAAAACCAGCACAAAACTGCTGTGAGAGTCCGACAGGCACGTAGGGTCTACTTTTCCGTCTTACGTTACGTTACGTTAATCGAAAACATGAAGTTGAAAAAGTAGGGATTTTCTCTTCACTGAAACACACCCACCTTCTCTCTCTCTCTCTCGCCCCCTCTCTCTCTCTCTATCTTATCGTCAATTACACGCTGAATAAGTTTCGTACACAGCTTTCGTATTTTCTGGAAAAGTTGGTAAACTAAAGTGAGATTGCGCGTTGCCATTGTTATTTTTTTTGGTAAACTAGCTGTAGTTGTTGGGACTACAGGTACTCTGCGGTGTAGTATTCGTTTAGCTTTGTCCCGGTAATTCAGAGTGTCCCTTCATTATCCCACCAACAGCGCAGTAACTCGCGAATTGGTTTTCATGGTCTTCAATTAAAATAAAAGCTAATTGCGTTGTGGACTATAATGACATAAAAGGCGCTTTTATGATCGCGTAAATTGGTGTTTTGTAGAATCGTTTTGCTGTGATATTACAATAGGCAGTGAGGTCAATTGTGTGGGAGGCAAACGATATTACTTCGATATCTAACATATGACGCTTGTTAAGCTTCGAAAAGGCTGCAGCGATTTGGATTTGTATGTGCTTATTTAACAATTCGCCAGGCAAATGATCCGTTAATAAGTTAGGCAACCATAGCAAGAGTATCGGGCGCTACGTCTTGGGAGCGCCCCAGACGGAGGCTCCTTAAGAACATATCTTGTACAACTTCCAACATTTCTAATATTAGACCAGGTAGGAAAAGCAGTAAACCGGTAAGCGTCCAGATAGGATGACTCTAACCTATTTAAGTACGGGCAGAATGCTTGTTTGGGACGCCACAGTCACCGACTCCATAGCACCTTTAGTGGTCGGTGGCTGGGCGATCCTGGCAGAATATGCTGGTAATATAATTTTTCTTTGGGCTGACCCTCAGCCAAGATTTAAGGCCTACGGGGCTGCTTTTTGCATTGCTTCATATCATTGCTTCATGCTGGTTCTAATCTAGCCGAGACGAGGAAGCTAACGAAATACGTCTCAATAGATTATCCACATGAGTTTCAGCCGCTAGCGTTCGAGACCCTGGGCGGCCCAGGCAACGTCACTCGCAAACTCCTCCACAGGGTCGGTGAGCAGTTGAACCTCGCAACCGGAGACAAGAGGTCTGTGGGTTTCTTGAGACAACGCCTAGATCCTTGTGTTATATATATATATATATATATATATATATATATATATAGTCCCCATGTGCGGTAGGCTAATCTCAGAGGAGTATTTCCATTTTACGGATCGACGCCTGGATTATGCGGTCTATTTTACATTCATCGGCTTATAATTATCTATGTAATTTTAATTGTGTAACAATATCGAAAGGTGATGCAATATTAGCATTATTATAAAACTTTTGTTTGGGTAGAACTGAAATCAGCAGTTTTAGGAAGTGCTAGGAGCTCTGGATATTCAGTAGCGGCTTGAGTCGAATCTCTTCCTTCGATTGGTTGGTCGAGACATGTCGTCCTTAGCCGGTGAGCGTTGGGACCGTTGGGTACGTTAAGGTTTGGCGTAAACGCTGTGGTCGTTGGACGTGGTCGGTTCGAATTGATTTGAATTGCGTCATCATGCTTATGCAGTGAAGTGCGTGATGGATTCCATTAGCTAAAAGAGCGCAACGACCAGCGATGATGATGAACACCAATTTGGGTAATTGCTGGGGATTTTAATAAGAGTGGCTTTCTCTCTGTTACTCTGCTGCCCAATAAGCTTAGTAGCAAACTCGCGAAATAGAAATAAGGTAGCAACATTCTGAAACTAAGACTTAAAAGCAAGAGTGCAAGGGTCTCGCGCTAGGTAAGGAATGGGCAAGAGATGATGGCATTGATGACACGATACCTTCTCTATGGGCGCACGTTAAATGCTTAGGGGCCCTACGTGATGGTTTGTTTTTAATTATGGCTTAGGTTTGTCATTAAGAAACAAGTGGCAGAGCTCGCCGAATAATAAAAAGAATGCACATATCGCGAATAGATTGAATATCAGACCGGCAATTATGAAAACGTTAGCACATATACTCTCTAGAGTAGCCAAGTTGATTCGCAAAGTAGTATGGCCAAATGAGAGCCGATACACGACGCTATAATAGGAAAAGTGGTACTACTGTAGTATTATTGACGGTGAGTTTCAGATCCAAAACCTAACGGTATGGACGCGTTTCTGTAGGACTGTGGAAAATATTCTAGGATCCTAATACTAGCCTGAAATTGCCAACTTTGTGTTAGTCGCCGCTACTGGTGCCACCAGTGAGGTGCCAGCAGCTTTATAACAGTCGGACATGTTGCTCGTTTGGCGCCAATAGTGCAGACAGGTCTGAACGGTTGTACAAAACTATAATCGTACTCAACAAACTAAAGTGAGTGTGAAATAGTGCCATAAACAGTATAGTTGCAGAGTGTATAGTGTAACACATAGCATAGCGTTGATTCACACTGTAAATGATATAGTATTGCAGATGAAATAGCTGTAGCAGCACATCCCAACTGAGAGAAGGTTCGCCAAATCCCAGGTAGGGGCAGGCAATAGGCAACGAGTGGGAACAACTGGAGAAAGACGGAAGATGATCGGAGGTTAGAAAGGGAGGAAAACAGGGCCGATATTAGGAATGGTGACATCTTTTGATAAAGGAAGAGCCACGCAAGACGCAAAATTAGAGGACGAGGGTACCATCGAAGACCTCGAAGAAAAAGGGGGACAGAACTACAGGAGGAGATAAACAAACTCAACCTAATGACAAATGGTCGCCCGAAGAGGCCTATCGAAGCAAGCCGTTATCGAGAAAAGGGAAAACTTTTGTCATTAAAAGTGGCAAGAGACCTTCTGGTCCATAAAACCCTAAAACTAGGCTCGAAATGGTGCAGGCCTGAGAAGTGGCTGAGTCTCCTTAACTGCTTTAAATGCCAGAAACCGCCACAAAGCCCTATACCACAAGGAGACCGAAACTGCACGAAAGGTCTAATTTAAATGTAGCATCTCGGACCAAATGGTTAAGGATTGCAAAGCTAAGGTACCGAGATGTCACCTTTGCACGCAGACATGCGCTTCGCGCAGACAGTAAGGCCTCCTTCAGGGGAAAGATGCAGAAACTCATGGAGGCCCGTTAGGAAAGGTGCCGAATGAAAAAAGGGACCCTAAAAGGATATAAAAGAAGAACCAGAGGGAGACGGCGAGGCAACGAAGAAAATAATAGGAGAATGAAGAAATCGGACAAGGGAAGAGCCGACGGTTGCTCATGACCCTGAAGGCGACTGGTCAGTTGTAAAAGAGGGCCCTAATTAGACTTAAAATGTCCTTCAGGGGAGCATACACCGCTGACATATGTAGCTAGTGCCATGCGATGAGAAACATTTACTAACTCTACAAATAGAAACACACGTTTCCTAAATCAGAAAGAAATTCGAAAATATTGAAACGGGGGAGATAACCATGCGCTACTTTTTTATTGAAAAATCTCTGTCATCAGTGCTTTTGCCTTTGACCATGGTTACAGTTAGGCACTTACTTGTTACTCATTTTTTTAGATTTTACCATAAAAACAATAGGTCCACTTGAATGCGGTCAATCGTGTGAATCTATGAGATACCTGCAATTGAAAAAACAAAGAATGGACATCTTCTAATAAACGATTTCATAGACCGACACAGACAAAGCTGGTAGGAGGTGTCCCGTGGGTAAAACCCGCCTATGGTGCAGACCTGAGGAGTGGCTGGGACTCACTCCTAACTGCTTTAAATGGCAGAGCCCAGGCAACAAAGCCCTAGACTGCAAAGAGACCGCGGCTGCAAAGAAGGTCAGTTTTAAATGTGGCTTCCACATGGTTATGGATTGCAAAGCGGAGGTATATGTTGTACCTTGTCTCCCCCATCAATGTAAATGTGGCCAACCCGTTGAGAAGTTAGCCCATCACGAGCTATCGTGCATCATGAGTGCCAGGTATGCCGGTATTGACGACACCTTCGGCCGAGCGCTTCGATCATGCGGATTCCCCGCATTCTAGAGCCCCAGGGCCTCTCGCCCAGATGGGACGCCTCTCACCCCTTTCAGTAGGGGCAGAATGCTTGGGACGCCACAGTCATCCTAACACCATTAGCACCTTCAATGGTCGGTGGCGGGGCGGTCTTGAAAGGGATATGCTAGTAATCTAGCCGAGACAAGGAAGCTCGCGAAATACGCCTCCATAGGTTGTCCACATGAGTTTCAGCCTCTAGCGTTTGCGACCCTAGACGGCCCAGGCAACGTCACTCGCAAATTCTTCTAAAGGGTCGGTGAGCAGTTGAACCTCGCAATCGAAGACAAGAGATTTGCGGGTTTCTTGAGACAATGCTTAGATCTTGACGTCCAACGCGGGAACGCGGCGTCCGTCCAGGGCAGACTGGTGGAGTGGTCTCAGCCCACCCTATACAAGATTGAGTAATATTCCCAGTGCACAAGTTCTCGGGAAACAAACGTTGCTCCACTTGTATCCTTAATAAATGCCTTGTTTTATATATAGTTTTTATATATAGTTCCCACGTGCGGTAGGCCAATCTCAGAGGAGTATTTTCATCTCACAGATCGGCGCAATTTTACATTCATCGGTCAATAATTATCTCTGTAATTTTAATCGTGTAACAATATCGAATTTTGATGTAATATTTGTTTGAGTAAAACTGCAATCAGCAGTTTCAGAATGTGCTAGAAGCTCTGGATTTTTAGTACCGTATACAACAGCATTGACAGAGGCGATGCCAATCTCGGACTCGAGATATGATAGGACGCTTTTGATAATTGGGTTCTCGTTCAGCTATGTTGATAGCATGGGTTTAACCTTCTTCCATATTCTTAAAATAGCGGCGGCAATATCCGAAGAGTTTTTTGATGATCTGTTTTCGTTTTCTGTTTGTAATCTTGCAGGCATTCTCTAAGAGCTCTGTTTTGCTTTTGGTTCATGTAGTGTCCACCACCCGCATGGCCGGCGGCCGCTACGAGTTCGCCATTCTCTCGCTCAGGCAACACACGTCCTCTGCCTGGCTCGCACCAACGACTCATTTATTCTCATGCCTTCTCATATACTCACAGATTGCCGCGCATTCAGTGACTTCCCGCATCTTCGCTAGTACGGTGGCGGCATCTTCTATTTAACGCCATGTATTTAGCTTGCTTCGGCATTGCCGCCAGCTGACGCTGTCTATGCCCGCGCTGCTTAACGTACATATACTGTTCTACAGTTTAGCAGCCAGTTTTTTCGATGCAATGGGCGACGAAAGATTGCAAAGTCCCATCTCGCGATCCTTGAGCTATATCTACTTAAGCTTTTGTGCGGCTGGTCAAAGGACATCCGCTTAAGAATTCTGTCTTTAAACTGGCACAGACCTGCCACTGTGTGGCTCCTATATCAGCGATGGAAAATTATCTGAAACGGAAAGACGCGTCGAGTGTTTGACTCATTCGAATTCTCTGTGTACTTCCCTAACTCCGCATTTGCTGTCATTGGATGCGTGGGCACCTCTGCAATTGACGCAATGAGCCCTAATTTGACGTTCCCGCATCTCGTACCCGACACAACCGCATTTCCTACATACGGGGTGATTTTTTTCTTGATACCCTAGGGCTTTATGTACATACTTACGACATCGTAAACAGCGGGGATTCTGCGCACAATGTGACCTTAAATATCTCGCCGGCCAGTGCGCACTGTCGAGACATGCATACTGTCAAAAACCGAATCGGACTCTGGCTGAATTTTTCCACGCCATTTCCTGCATTCCTGTTGCCACCCCGTGCCGGAATGGCACATACTTCTCGTTTAACTGCATTCTTGACCTTTAAAGCAACCTGAAATATCATCGGCGCCATTCTACATTCATCGGTCTATAATTATCTCTGTAATTTTAATTGTGTAACAATATCGAATGGTGATGTAATAATAGCATTATTATTAAACTTTTGTTTGGGACAGAACTGCAATCAGCAGTTTCAGAAAGTGCTAGGAGATCTGGATTCTTAGTACCGTATACAACAGCATTGACAGAGGCGATGCCAATCTCGGACTCGAGATATGATAGAACGCTTTTGGTCATTGGGTTCTGGTTCAGCCATGTTGATAGTGTGGGTTTAACCTTCTTCCATATTCTTAAAATAGAGGCAGCAATATCCAAAGAGTTTTTTGACGATCTGTTTTCGTTTTCTGTTTGTAATTTTGCAGGCATTTTCTAAGAGCTCTGTTTTGCTTTTGGTTCATGAAGTGTCCACCACATTCAGACACAGTGGTGGACTAGATAGATAGATAGATAGGTAGGTTTTATTATTCTTATGAGTGGCTTACATTTGTACATAGGTTCACAGCTCCTCAAAGCCATCAAAGGCTAGTATGGAGTGTTTATATTGCATATTTTCTTATAATTTTACTTATTGTCATTATGATTATGTTATTATCGTGTTCGGCTTATATTAGAGTAAGGTACCTAAATAGTATTGCTTAGCACTTTGTTTGAATATAGTCAAAGAAGAGGTTGCGCGCACCTCTGGGGGGAGCTTGTTCCATATGTGGCACCGAGATTTGATATTGAGAAACGAGATTGGTTACATGAGCAGGTTGGGATGAAGTCCCATTAAGATTCGTTTGATCTCACTTACGACACACATCTCTATTTGCAGAGGGTAAGGCAGAATCGACATCTCTACGTACTTCTAACGCATGGATTCCCATGGTGGATATCCCAATATTACGCGCAAGGCTCTTTTTTGCAGGCGATGTAACGGACATAAAAAACGCATATAAATCATTCCAAATATTTCAACTGCGTAGGTCAGATAACTATGAACGTAGACGTAGTACATGGCGAGTAGACAGTCACGGGGCAGAATATTACGGCTCTTGAACAGGGCAGCGATGCTCCCTACAATTTTTTTTACGAGTGTGATCTGTATGAGCTTCAAATGATAATCTGGAATCCAAGACAACGCCGAAGAATTTTGTCTTATTGATCATGCTAAGAGTGTGGTTTCCGCATTTAAATGTCTCATGGTTATACTTAGGACACCTCTAGGCGATAAGAACTGGATAACACCAGTCTTTGACCAATTCACGGACAAGCGATTGGCTCTAAACCAATCTGAGAGTCGCTTAAGGTCTTCTTTAATCATTTGCTCTACCTCTTGTGGGGAATCGCCCACAAAGAGTGCTGTGGTATCATCAGCAAATAGGGTTAGTCGGCCGTGTTTTGGTACTTTAAACATATCGTTGATAAATATATTAAACAGGACTGAGGGCTAACCTCATGGATTGGCGAATCCCCAATTTCACTTGAATTGTAATTCGGGCATTGGCACTAAAAATGACTCACTAAGCTCTACGACAATATAATATATATATATATATATATATATATATATATCGGAAAACGGCATGCGTATCTCTTTGCTGGTTTATACGTTTTTTGGGAGGCCAGAGTCAAATAAAGCTTTGATAGTCTTTTCTGTTAGGGTGGTTGTCTTTTTTATTTCTCTCTTTACTGTTTAATCGAGGTGCAACGGTGGGGCTCGATCCCGTGCACCCGAGCTCTCTTATGACAGTATGCTTATCTCTGCACTCTTGGTCAGGGTTCTAATTGCCTTGAAGGAATTTCAGAAATCCAATTTAACTAGGACCCTTGCCGGCCCATATGCTTCTAAATCAGGGCATGCTTGGCTTCCCCTTCTTTGTTTGCAGCAACCGCGACCTGGCAGGAAAATATTGCTGCCCAGATTGTCCCATTTTTAGTACAGCATTTTTATGTCAATATTCGCAATGTCGGCCCACATGCAATGAGTCTAAATAAGGGCAGTTAGACTCGCGTTGCTCGCGTTGCAGAAGGGTAGCACGCAAAATGATGATAGAACACCGCTGAGGACTATTTATTAAAATGCTCAACTAGTTGACCAAGCGTTGTGAAGAGAGGATTGTTTGATCAAGTGTGTATCGCAGCCCTTAAATTCGCTTTAGCTACGTTATCTTTAATTACGCTGGCCAATGCTGCTTTCTAGACTCGTTGTTCGGGTAATTCGAGCATAATAGATGGGATCATTATGATATGGCTTTAACTATGCCTTACCAAGCTCAGAGTTTAGCTCGATACGTATCTTGGTGTAAGCGGCGGCGCAAATTTCTTGAGAGATAGGTTACCTTAAGCCGGAAAATTATCGGTGCGCCAATTACGAAAAGGGAACGCAGTCCCAAGACATGAGCTCGCAGTCCTTTAGAAACTCTCACAGCGCGACCGCAGTGTGTATAAATAGACGGTGTCTGGAAAACGGGCGTAAGTAATCTTGTCCCTCGTTTTGTGTGTTTGTTTGCTTGTCACCGGTGAGTTTTTTTATGTACTGTGTTTGTCCCTTGTTATTGCTCCCATTCTGACTAGATCCTGAATACATTTTGCCGCTCCGGCGCTGATAGGCCTCAGTGTCTCTATAGAAATTGGAACGAAATGAAAGTTGTCTTTGGGTTGCGCGTGTGCTTTTTGCGATTACGGAGTTTTGACCTAGCCAATTCTTCTGCGTTTACAGAGCTATGACTATACTAACGAGCAACAACACGCGACACGCTAGCACCATATGCCAAGTATCCTTTGTTAGCCTTGCGGCCCAATATAGTGATTGCATTATCAGATATGTTGCCGTTATTTGCTTTGAGGCACCAGAGTCTATAATGTCGGCACTCTTGCTTTCTTAAGGGTTTGTTTTGTAATTTTGTTTTGAAAGTCTACCAAAGCTTTTCCGGTAGATAAGTGAATTTAGGCCTAGGTGAATATATCACCGATTTAATCTCCGTATATTTCACAAGAAAAGGGGTTGCAAAGTCTCTATCCTTGTAATGGCAGCCATACGGAAGACGGCTAGGTGTGGAATGGTGCTTAGATGCGAAAATAAAACGTTTTTTCTTCTAAACCCGACCCCGCACTTTGCTTCGTTCTTAGGGTAGTAGGCGGTATGACTAGCGCTAGGGACTTAGTAGGCCAAATTCTTCGGTCTTAAAAAGAACGGAGAATATTTTTTTGCAATTTGCAAACAAAGTATTTAACGCAGTCGGATGGTTCAATTTGAGGTCAATAGTTGCTCTCCTTCTTCGTAGTGGCGTTAATATTATTTACACACTTTGTCTCATAAAACTGACGTTATTTACATGAGATGGAAATCGCCGTTACTTATCATGGACTTGACTATACAAACAAAGGGCCTACCTGCGGGTACGTTCAGGCGGAATAGTACTGTAGTCGTAAGAATATGATTACTAGTTATTTTATTGTAAAACGTATTCGTTTTAAGATTCATAAGGCTATTAGGGATACCTGTTAGGACTCCCGCAAATCGCATAAGCGAAATAATAGTAATAATTAGTATAGATATATTCACAAATAACGTATAAACACACATAAGGCAATGCATAACTTCGCTAATATATAACATTAGCGATAATAATCGCTTTTAGTTAGCGACCACCGATATCTAGAATGAATACGCCATGTACGCTTAGCATCTCATTAGCATCAATCTATTTACAATATGATAACTGTCGTCTGTAGGGCGGGGAAACATATCAAATAATTATGAATTACTAATCGTAGCCGTTGCCGTGTCCTTAGCTTTTGTATCATATATATATATATATATATATATAACGGTTCGAAACACCAAATCTTATACCTTGACCCATCATGATCAACATTCAACATTGCCTAACTAGACCAGGCTAGTGCACCCCACCCCAGCAGCGTCCCGCTATGAAGCATGGCATGAGCTAGCGTGCTCTATTCTCGTCAGAGCGAGAGACAGAGGATCCAATTCGAGGCTCCTCTACCGTTGGTAGTGGTAGTTACTGTAATCGTTGTGCTGGTAGTATTAGCAGAAGCTAAGTGACGGGCAGCCTCAATTTTTCCCTCCTCTCCCACAGACGTGCGCGTGCAAATGCCCGTTGCCGTGCTGCATTGCTGGTAAGTTTCACTTTCGCTGCCGGGACTATCATCATCTTCACCCACGTTTGTTGATCAGCTCATCTTTCTTTCTATTTCACTTTCTTGCTATGTCCTTGTTTCTACCACCTGAGCCGCCGATATTTCTCCTGTTCTCGTCCGTCATAGTCATGTTCGTTCTTTGTTCTACCCTGCCCCCCCCCCCCACACAGTTGCTACCATTTTTCCTGTATTAGAAACTCATGCCGACCCTCAGTGAGGCGTCTGTTCTGTTCCGTCGTATTCGGTTGGTTCAGTCTTACACAATCACCCCTTTCTTCTCCCTGCTCGCTCCCACTTCACGCTATGTTCTTTCGTTTCGTCGAGGAGGGACACAGCGGACAGAGGTTGTGGTAGTACTAGCAGTCTTAGTATTTAACTATATTTTAACGTCCGTTCATCTGTTCGCCTATCCGCGTGATGATGCTGTGCGAGCCTCGATGGTCTATCTCTCCTGCCTAATAACAGTTGCAGTGTCTAAATAATTATATATTTCCTTCACACTATCTCTCTCTCTCTTTCACCCGCTCTCGAGATTATACGTACGTAATCCTTTGCCCTCTGAAGCGCATTTCTCTATGTCCTTCTCGGTCGCACACCTCTATTCTCTATCTTTATTCAAACACTCCTCTCTCTCTATCTCTCTTGCACTCACACGTATTCCTCGCTCTATTCCTCTTTCTATCTCGTTATCACGTTTATTATTATTATTGTTGTTATCCTTGTGAATATGCTCTTTCTATATCGCGATCTCTCGTTCATGTTTATTTTCCCGCTTACTGTCACTCGCACTTTTTCTCTTAATAGTAGGTCTCTCACTTCACGTGAAAATGTCGGCTTCTCTCGGCAACAGCTTGACATTGTTATCGTTCACCCAAATTGTTTCAAAATCGCCTCGCTTTTATTGTTTAGTTTTTTTTTTACCAGGAATAACAGACGCAGTAGGTTGGAAGTCAAACAAAGCTGTTCGTGTAGCGAATCCCTCCGTTTATCCTACACGGCTGGTTGACTCGAAGGTCGCATAATCGTTCTACCACAAAGGATATGGAACCCAATAACCGGCTGATTGCCCAATCCACGCCTAATCGGGTTCGCGTAGCCACCCGACGTAGGATTGCCTGCGGTTACCCCGAAAAGCTCTAGATGCGCTCAGTGCCTTCCATAATTCGCGATACTCAAGTAGAAATTTCGTGGTGCTGATTCTTCTGCGTCATCTTGCTCGTCTTTTGCGTCATATATGCGTTCGCTAGCGAACCAAGACAAGTAATACTATTTCAGCGACACTAGCTAGTAACAATAAAGCGGGTAAAGAAGTATGATTAGCATCACCATCATGATTAATTGTTATTATTATTAATATTATTGTTACCCGCCCAGTCAGCACCCGACACGGCCTGGACGGTATTCATTCGAATCAGTTTGTCATTGTATTATGTTCGATACACGTCGACGAGAGTGTGGCCACTGTAAAGAAGTCTCATTGTTTCAACCCCAAGGTATTGTTGTCAAGAAGGCATCAATCACGTCGTAGTGGTTGGTCATGGTGTTAGCGGGTGGTGGTGGTGGCATTTGTTGTGGTAGTTGTGACGGGAGGCATGTATGCGTGACATTGCATTGTTGCTGCTGTTGCTGCTGCTGCTGCTTGTGTTGTTGGTCATTTGTTTTGTACTCTCGTCCCACTATGGTCGAGTACCATAGCTAAGGTGTGAGAAGAAGTAGCAAGCAACCGATCAGCCAAGACCCTTATGGCTGATGATCAAAGAGAGATTGACATGACGACGACGATGACGACGACGACGACAACAACAACGAGAACGATAACGATGACGACAACGACTTTAATACAATTATTCTCATCTCAACATTCATTCGCATTGCCCGTGGCGCGCTCGTCCACTGGGGTCTCAAAATGTGTATAATTATTACCATCATTAGCAGCATTATATCATCAAACGACATCGACGTCAGCCATTGTCACTATTGTTATTCTGATTAGTATTATTATTATTATCATTGTCATCAACATCATCATCATCATCATTATTCTCGTTATCGCCGTCCTGTTCGTCATCGTCCTCGACCTCACCTTCTTCTACTCGCAGCATTCAACGCTGTCCTCGTAACCTCGTAACAGACACTGCCCCAGCCAGCGCATCATCGACACACCACGATACATAGTACACATCCCCATCGCATCTCATCTCATCTCACCTACAAAATACCTCTCCTATAAAGCTCACAAGCGGACAGTTAACGGACGACGCTTGTTCCACGCCGCAGCAGTACTGCCATGGTGCGTAGGCCGTGTGGCGTTTGGTTTGGCCAGTTTGCTGTGAGGCCTCTCCGTGACGCCGACTAACTTCAGCATGCGTGGCTACGACGTAGGGGTCGGTCACGTGATGCTTGCCGCCTTCGGAGGACGCGCAGTGTGCTTCATCAGCGTCAGCATCTCACGTCATCAGACAGAGAAGCAGCAAACCTGGGATGCCGTCACTTCTCAAGCTCGCGTCTCACTCTCGTGGTAGCGAGTCGAATACTCATCAGATCGACATTCGCCCTCGACACATCTGTCATCGCTACTACCCCCAACACCGCCACCGCCCGCCGCCGCCGTCTGGGGTGTACAGAGCGACAGCAGCGCAGCACCAGCAGCAATCAAGTGCTCGATGGACGGTCGGGACCAAATCGACCATTGTGACGACGGGCCTCACCTTTCCGAAAACGCCAACAGAGGGCTCGGATCCAAGGTCTGTCCTGTTGCGCGTGCATCCGAGACACCGTCCGGCGGCCTCTGAAGCGATTATCGTAGTAGCCGTGGTAATTGTGGTAGCAGTAGTACTTATTGTTGCTGTTGTTGCTGCGATAGAAGTCGTACAAGTAATAGTAGTAGTTGTTGTTGTTGTTGTGGTAACAGTAATGCTAATTGTTGTTCTTGTTCTTGATGTTTTTGTTATTGTTGTTGTTGTTGTTGTGTAGTGGTAGTAGTTGAAGCAGCAGCAGCACGAGTGGGTGCAGTCGTGATTCCAGCAGCATTTGAATATCCTAGCTTGGCCAGTCGCTACTGCTTACTGAGCGATGCTGCTGCATTCACCTGCGGCGCGGACGCGGCCGTCATGGAGGGCGGTGGTGGCGGCACACCTCCAGGCGGTGTGTTCTCTTTCGAAGGCGGCCCGCCCTGCTGACTAGGCAGTGCGCTGCTGCCAACTGTAGGAGGTAACGTGCCTGCTATCGTCGTCGGCGGCGGCGGCGCGTTCTGTTGTTGTTGCTGTTGTTGGTGGTGGTGTTGTTGTTGTTGTTGACCGCCGCCATGCGTAGTCTGGGATATAACGGAGACTGTGCCGTACCCTGGAAGGCTGGCTGCGGCTCCGCCGACGCCACTGGCACCACCACCACCACCACCGCCGCCCATGCCAGCACCTCCTCCACCAGGACCGGCCAGGGTGCTCGTCGTGGTTGATGGTTGGGCGCCGGGAGACGACACCGCGGGCGGAGTGGTGGCGGCCGCAGCGGCTGCCGCCGCCGCAACGATGGCTGGATGAGGCGGCGCCTTTCCCGAAGCGTTCGTCGCGCTCTGCTGGGGCGTGCCCGGCGTTCCGGGCAACGCTCCAGTGGAGCCGGCGACCGCGGCTGAGGCCGGGGGTACGGAGGCTGCCGACGACCGAGTGCCTACCGGAACGCCGAAGGCCGCCAGGGACGGCGCCGTCCGAGGGACACCCCCGCCGGTAGCGGCAGGTAACGACGTCGGAGGTGCATGCCCCGGCCGTCCCGGTCCGCCTTTGAGGTGATGATGTTGTTGTTGCTGCTGCTGCTGCAACAGCTGTCCGAAATGCGTCGCCTGTTCGGTTGTCAGCAGGGAGCGTAGAAGCTGCACTTCTTGCGTCAATTGCTCGTTACGCTCGTTCAACTCGGTGATCTTTTCCCGTAGGACCTCCACCTGCAAAACGTGACAGTCACAATTACCAATCGGAGTGGAGTAGTAGTAGAAGAAGTAGTGCGACTAGTAGCAGGGGGTAGTTGTAGCAGTTCTAACCTAGCGATAGTTAGTCCGCGGGATGTAGGCTGAGCTGAAGGCAATCACGGTAGTGTTGTTAATGGGATAATGCAGAAAATCGCAGAAGCGCGTAATTGTATGTCGACCCACTTCGAAAATTAAATAAAGCCTAGTTGTGGTGCGAGAAACACCAAACTCAACTTCGATCTACTTCGCCAACTCTAACCCTTTCGGTCAGTCCAGGCTGGGCTTTGGCTTTTAAAGTGCGAGGCGGTTAGTCAAACCGTTTGCACAAAGTATTTTCGCTGCTATAGAATGCAGCCGAATAGCATTCTGAAAATAGAATAAGAACAAACAGGCCCTGAATAATGCGGGGCTATTACTAGTCACGTTGTGTGCATGTTCAGCCGAAGCTTCCCCCATTCCTAGCTTGATACCGTATTCACTCTCGAACATATCCGCACGGTAGTGGAGCTTACGGGTATCAACTTACAAACGTTTTATACTTAAGAATCTTGCGTCAAGACTGCCCAAACTGAAATAGTAACTCAGAAAGCGGGGCCGAAACAAACGGGAACTAAATACTCCGAGCTACGGTCAATACTGGCTAATATACGTTTCACCATTATTGCTACAGTCAAATGTTTTTTGAAAATATAAACATAAGAGAGCCCCTTGCAGAAGTAACGAAATGATCTAAACAGAATGCATGTATACATACATATATTACACGGTGACACACAGTGTAAAAACACTTAAAATGTATTCTTAGAGGCCTCTATTGAGGAATACAGCCAGATATATAGCGGGGTCACCTACCTCTTCTCGGACAGCAAACATGAGGTGACTTTTGACGAGGTCCATTGCCTGCTCAATTTTATTGTCGATACCACCGGCGCCACCCGCGGCATAATTGCTGGAAACACACACCAAAACGCCATCCAGTCAGTTAGTCGATTAGTTCAACTCAGCGGTTTACGTATGCACTATGCCCAAGGAATGTGTTATGGATTCCTCTGATATATCAAATGCACAGTATGCGAATAGGTTAGATAAACATATGCATGTAAGCCCGAGAGAAAGTTTAGTAGGTATCTATCTGTAAGTGTTTATGAACGTTTTTGGTCAAAATATACGCGGTCAACCTAGAAAAGGTGCAGGGTGTACTCAACTAAGTCAAGCACACCTCTCATGAGTATATACATATATATATGGATGACACAGTAGTTAGGCAAGTTTGAAATCTTCAGTAGCATGTTCAGCAGAAATGCCGACGCTTGAAATTAGCCAGCCTCCATTGTCTAGACGGAGTACACATGTCGTCCATTTGTCTAGTAGAGCGTTCAAGATGCTCTCGTAAGCGAGGTTCCACTATGACAGCATTATGCTCGGATATCCAGAAAACGTATTAAAAAATACTGCGCAAGGGAAAAGCCAATCTGTTAGTCGCTTCAAAAACGGGCAATTTGCGTATAGTTCCGCTGCACATATACATTTTTTTATTATCATCGTTAAAATTAGTAAGCAATACGTTCACGTAACGTTCTATTGTCTGCACGGGCTTCGCGCCTGTACGATATTGCGCTGGCCACTTACAGTCAGACAGCAATATTTTGTTCATTTCCAGCTAGGGCGCATGCTTCATGACGATGCGCAAAATCCTATTGGTCAACACAAGTCCATAGCGTTTGTGTACAAGGAAACTCTCCTCAAAATCTACATGTTGATTAAAAGTGGTGAAGAACTCAACGTAACCAATTATCGTTTGTGATCTAAAAAAAAGAACTGAAAAATCGCGTCTTCAGCATCTGGCAGCATCTGAACACATACGTATTATGATTGGTAATCTTAGGCCCAATACGACGTCCAGCAGCGCCATATCCGCTGCTCTTTAGAACCTGCTGCTTTCATTATCCGTACGTACGCTCATGCAGTGACGTCCGCCAGCATGCAATCACAATGCCAAGTGGGTTGTTGCAGAAATAGCGCTTATTTATCATGTACAATACTATATACCGAGCTCGTACGTTCACGAATGCGACTCAAGATTTCGGCCATTCTCTCAGTGCGTTCGTTCCTCGAACATCGTCGTCACGATAACAACAACGACTCGACAATGCAAGCAATCGACCTCTCTCGAGTAGGCATCGAGGAACGTCGGACGTTGACGTTCGAGCTTTGTTGCCGCGGTGGTTCTCGTTGTTGTTGTTGTCGTTGCTGCTGTTGCTGTTGTTGTTGTTGATGCTGTTGCTGCTGCTGTTGTTGTCGTTGTTGCTGCTGATGCTGCTGTCGCCCATGTGCAGCTGCAAAGCTACTGCTACATCCGCCACCTCCATTGAAACTTTCACCACCTGTCGCACAAAAACAGTAGTAGGAAGTTGCGCCTATCGAATCCGGTGACAGCAGACACGGTGAAGAGCTAAAACGTGGCCGTCGGCGGCCAGAACAAACAGTTGGACTCGACTTGGACTGCGGTTTGTCGATCGTGCAACAACTCTGCGATGGCTCATAGACCAGTCCATGTTGTTGGTGTTGTTGGTGTTGCTGTTGTTGATGTTGTTGCTGTTGCTGCTGCTGCAGCAGCTGGCTAGGCCGATGTACTAGCGGTGCAGCAACCGGACAAGATCGAGATAGGGTTGCTTCCTCTGCTGCTGTTTCTGCGGCTTCAACGCCTTCGACGTCACTGTCCGCGTCACCGCCGACACCGCCGCCGCCACCATGATCACGCTGGTGGTGGTCGTCGACGTCCAGCGTTCTTCTGTCGCTCAACCACTGCGATGACCACTCCGCCCTGTCTGTCCGGTGCAGTAGAAGCGGGTACGCTGTTGCGACTTTGCGTAACGCGGCCCGCTGTTCCTGCTGCTGCTGGAGCAGCTGCTGCGCCCGGTCACTCAGCAGGAAGGGCGAGCTCAGTGAACGGCTGAGTCGGCCAGCTGAAGTAGAAGAGACTGAAGGCGGAGGCGAAGGCGATGGCGACGCCCCCGCTCCCGCCGATCGCCAGCCTCTCGTCGGGGCCGAGATTTCGATGACGATCCGGGGCGGAGTGGGCCCAACTTGCGACGTGCCGCAGCCTTTATAATTACCGCCCTTACAGGCGGTGGGGGTAGTGGTCTTGGGGGTGCTTGGGGGTGATCGTGGTCTTGGGGGTGGTCGTGGTGGTAGCGCCGCTGCTGCTGCCGCCGCTCAAGCGGCCAACGACGTCTAGTGCTGGCACCACCGGTGGATACCTGAATCGGATGCCTCATGATTTATCTCGTATTCGACAACACCACCGATTCTTTCTTCCTCCTCCGCCCGCCGTTATTGAGTCCACGAGCGAGCTGGTTCGGAGCTCTACAGCTCCGGCTACTCGTCTCCAAGAAGGCTGTTATATATATATATATATATATATATATATAATGTACTTAACGCATCGATGTACATGTACCGTTTATTTACCACACTACGGTATTTCAACACAGCATCAATAAGCATCACAGTATCTCTTAGTTAGTGAGGCCACATGTGAAACACACACACACAATACACTCAAAAGTTAGCACAACACGATCGATCATCAGAACATCACCTTTCTATCTATTAGGTGAACCAAACATATTTGTATCGGTGGCACACAAGTCCAAAAACAAGGCATATTCATTCATTTATTAATCACCATTGTTAGGTATATAGTTAAATATTATACATAAAAACACGGTCACTTATCCAGCCTGGCCAGTAATTCAACTCTGGAGCACTCCCCGGCAGGATATCTCCCACAAGATCTCCCACACCTGTTACAGATACATTCTTCTGTCGGCTCATGATACCCTTGAGTTTACAGAGAACATGGTGGAAGCCGTCCTCGAGGCTCGCGGCGCCATCCCGGAGAAACAAGGCATATACACTGCGATTACCACCTGCATTCAGCTTAATCTTATTGGTGGAATTAAGTCGCGTCATTAATTTAGGTATGAGCGCTAATTAATTGACGTGTGAGCGTGTGATTAAAAGGCTGTCTCTACACCACAATAGACCCTTACTCCAAAGCACCTATTATAAATGCAGCATTACGCCTATACAGAGTTAACAGCATCGTCTTTCTGCGAAGTTGTCTCTCTGTTATTGTTTAGGTCTTGTATAATACGCCTTTAACGAATCTTTCGCATCAACAACTCTGTGTTCTAACAGCTAATAAGTACACAATCTGTACCGCTCTTCAAGCTCTGAGTATACGAGCCACCTGGTCATCGCCTCGCAAGCGGACAAATGGAGATACGGTGGGTATTGTACTACACACTATTGGTGACAACAAAAACCTCGTAAACAAACTCTGAACATGGCAATCATCATAATCATCAACAACAACAACAACAACATTAACATGACATCGTGTTCTTTTGTATCTCATCTTATTACCCAGTAGACCCAGTTATAATGACCGCAGCAGGTGAGCACGACAGAGCGTGTGAAAAAGAAACACAATTCGAATTTCCTGCTGGACCAGACGCCGATTACACTGATTGCGCGTCGTTTTCGTTGTCAGTTGAAACGAAGACTTGGACGTCTATAGACCTGGACGTGTTCTTTGTTTGAAAAATTAAATTACATCTGTCAGTGTTAAGACAATCTGACGTTTCGAAAGGGTACGCAACGCGCACCGAACCGAAGCCGCGTTATTCTGGCACTCTCCGTGTATGAGAGTAGCTGGCCGGCCATGTCTCCCACCTCGTATTGCCGATAAAGTAACTAACTCCAACAAAGAAGGCTCAATTAGTGAAGTAATTAACTCCAATAAAGAAGGCCTACCTCCAATAAAGAAAGAAGGCTCAATTCGCTGGCTCGCCTGGCCGTTCTCTCATGTGAATTGGTATAGTCATAGCCATGGCCTTTCCGGTAAGTGCAAAAGTCGAGGCGGCGAAAAACAATCGCCCCGCTTTGCATGCATACCCCGTCGGACAACGATGATCGTTAACGCAGTATTATGGAGCAACGGATAGCTTCGGCATTTTCCATATGACACACGTTGCCTTATCGATGCGGTGCTAAATGCGGCGACCTAATCGTGGCCGATCGAGCTGCAACACGCTTCACTAAACGGAAGAAGGCGGCACTGTCAGCCTGCGATACGTTCACACTTAAGGTCCACGCCGCTGGTGATAACGCGGAAGTGGTACATCGAACGTAAGCTGTGGCTCTACCAAACAATCCGAGTACCTACCTACTATATAGCTGGCCCAATCTACGTACTGAATTTTGTAGCCTTGAATATTGTTCGGTGACACTCGTCGACAACGTCAACTATATATATATATATATATATATATATATATATATATATACATGCATATATACATATAAATCTTGTAGATGCGCAAATCAAAGTAAATTCCAATCTTTGTCCTTGATGGTACCTGTACACAGACGACACTCAATTCGCAACTATAGTGAGTGTCATGCAGCCGCTGTCGATATGCAAATAGACTCTTCGCCGTATCTCTCTGCTGATAAGTAAGTGAAGCATATTATAAGGAATGCCTACCGATTGCTTAAATAGACAAACAGATACTGGACGCAAACTATATAGTGAAATAGTGGCATATGTGTGCATGTATCAAATATATACAGAAACTATACAGAAAAAAAAACAAATAGAAACCATGTTTTCCAATGAACGGAAGGCCGGAAATGTCTTGTTTAGAAGTGACAGTAAGATCTGAAATTTTCGCTCCGCTGATGTGGCTCGATAGACATCACTCGCATAAAATGTGTGATTAGTTTGTTTTGACCACCATCTTTCGTTCACCACATCGAACACCGCTAGCTAGAGAGAGAGAGACCCGTATACCAGCCTATGCTAACTGCCGCCTATGCTAACTCGGGACTCGATGGGAATCCGACATCCGAGGGGCCGGCAGAACGGCTTACGGCAATCATACGACGAATTAAAGCACCATCTATTTGGCACCAAATTGTCCCCTCATGAAAAGCGCATATTTTCCTGAATGTATGAGCTACAAGCGCGTAATGATCATTTTTTCAAGGCGATTTGAACGCGATTTCACTCGTAAACAACGCATTTCTCTCATTAAAAAAGTTATATATATATATATATATATATATATATAGAGAGAGAGAGAGAGAGAGAGAGAGAGAAGACTAGACCACATATCCGAAGTAAAGCTCAACATAGCAAACAACCCAAATACCGTCACGTCGCCTAGCAAACTACCCTATATAATAATCCCTGAATAAATGCATTTTCTTTCGGCAGTGTGGCTTTAACGACTACACTATTATGAATTTTACCGGTTAATCTCTATTTAGAAAGATCTTCTTTTAAATGCTAAATACTGTATATACTACGATTCGCCTACGCGTTTAACTATGTACGACTACTAAACAAAGCCTGGCGCGATTATGGATAAGCACTATAAGTGATGACGGAATGTTTGGTTATGACTGCAGCGGATTTCTTTGTTATTTCATCAAACAACGAGATATATTTCAATATTGACAAAGGAGCTTATATCCTAAAGGGAGAGCGAGAGAGAGAGAAGAGCTAAATGAAACAAGGGCAAAATCGCTGTATATCAAATGTTATCAAATCGACACGGATGTTCCCTACTTTATAAGTGTCATTTACTGCACAAATAAATAACTCGCATAAGAATAAAGCGCCCGAGAGAGAGAGAGTGAGAGAGAGAGAGAGAGAGAGAGAAAGTAGGGGTAAATAGAGTACGCAATTGGACGCTGCTATGCTGTACGAAGATGTGATGTCCGGCTATCCGGTCTGTTACAGGTCTGTACTGGCGGCAGTGCCAGCAGAGGCTGCACTGACAATTGACGAAGGAGAATTCTCGTAGTAGTAGGCGTCACGAGATCATAAGCGGAAACGACATGTGGACAACCTTTGCCAAGCTGTAGCCACGTAGTGGTCGTCGTCGTATTAATTCGCGCTGTCAGTGTTGCTTCCCGCAACTGCATGTGACTGTTGCAAAAGATGCGCCATTACCTCAAATAGGCCGTCGAGCCGTAGTAAAGAGCCGAAGCTTAGCGCGAAGCGATCAATAACATCTACTCATTAGAGCAGCAATAGAAAGATAGCAGCAAAAGAAAAAGAACTACGATCTAAACTCTCGTGACGAGTCAGCATACGGAAAACAATTACGGCCGCGGAAAACAACACACACACACACACACATTACCCGCTCGTCCGCCCACCGCCTAACCTAACCTATATGTTTCAGTTAATCCCTTTGGATAGAGATTGGCCGATGATACTGGCCAACTTCGACGATTGGCTGTTCCACCGGATCAACCCACTTCCCGTTAGGCGTTGTCATCGGTGCTAATTCGCCTGCCAAAACTGCGCACCCTCCATACGACTGCGCTTTTGCTGGCCACAAATGTTCCCCTTTGCTGTGGCGACGAATTCGTATTGTCGTCATATTGTCGTGGCCCACTCGAGGACTGTTGAGGCTAACAATTGTGCTCCCCGTTTTTTTTTGGACCATGGCCGAATTTACTCCACTCCGTCATTCACCTTGTCTTAGTTGGGAACCATGAAAACCAATTTAGGAGTAGCCGTTGTAGGTCTTGAACCCAGGCCTCCCGAACGCAAGGCAAATGCTTTTGCCACTAAGCCATCTTGCTCGGTAAGTTTAAACTAGAAGGTCCTGATCTTTGTTCTGAGCGCTGCTGAGTGATTAGCTATCTGTATCTGTACGCATGTTCTTGAATACCTTCCTACCTTCTGCACGCTTACATGAAGCGCCACGGTGCATGAAGTAAACAAACAGTGTCACGTACATTTCATATGTTCCTCGTTGACAGGAAACACTGTTCTGTTTTTAGAGGAAATGATAAAAAACGAATCGCGTACGGCGTATCGTTTGTACGGACCATGGACATACGGGTAGCCACCTGTTGCCACATGTAGAAGGCCTGGCGTACCCTTCCAGTATAAGACATGGGTATTGCCGAGATGGCCTAGCCTTCTTTTACTAATACTAACCCCATCGGCCCGTTAGCAGTGAGCAAGAGATAGTGGCACGAAGCTAGCCCACAATGTCCGGCGCATCACGAGTTACCCAATCGTCAGTCCTCAATACAACTCCAAGTCAAACCAGCATGTAGAGCATTGTGCGCAGCACTTCATTGAAAAGGTACACGTACTCGACAAACAGCGTTACCGAATACGACCCGCACCTCAGACAGCAAAACTGAAGGCAGGTTTCTGCAATTTAGTCTGCCATCAATGATTTGTCAGCGCCGGTACGGAACGAACTAACTGCAGGATCATGACAATGCATACGCCAACTCATCCCACTAACGTCACCCCCTACCTATCTGCTATCTGCGTACCAGGCGAAACTAATGCGCTCTGCAGTAAGCCTGCAATTCTCCCGCACAGGGCTTGACCAGCCAGTCCTTTAAACAGCAACATAAGTGCTTCATTTGTGTTGAATATAAGCGCTACAAATCAATAAACCACCTAGTTACCTTCCTCAGCTAGTCATCTCCGTACGACCGAAGGGTAAAGCTCTAATCGGGCAGGTGGTTGAAGCACGTGCTAGCCACTATATATTTCATTTTACGAATTCACCCATGCAAGACATATTATGTCAACAACACACCCTTCTGGTGAGCCTTACTGAAACTACGACAGAAAATCGTGGGCAAATTTTATACAACATAGATCGCAAAATGTAAACGGCGTAACGCAAAAAAACGCGCACAATCTCACGCCGATGTGCAAAATTAAGGAAGATAATTAAGAGGGAAAACGACAACTATATGAGAAGACATCGTAGAGAGAGATTTAACCGTACACTCAGTCAAATCAAGCGTACTGCTGAAGCCGCTATTGAACCTGTAGACCTCGTTATTTGACTTGGCTGATCTTGCGCGTAACGTAAAATAGTAGCTACACTTAAAATTGTTCTTCCTCATCCTAGCTAATATAATAATAAATAATAATAATAATAATAATAATAATAATAATAATAATAAGTCAATAGCCTAAGCCACCGTCAGTAAGTAAGTAAGACAAAACCACATTGATTGCTAAGTGCGAAAATTCAACTTGCCATTGGTAAGTATAGCTATCGAGCTGCTATTCAAAACTAGCCACTCTCTCTCTCTCTCTATCCCTCCCTCCGTATCAGCTTTATGCCATTAAAGTTATTCGTCGAGTTCTTATAAACGCTGTCATCTACGACTACGCCGCTATCTAGCAATAACCGATCCTGTGTCGCTCGCCGCACACTCCTTCGTATCGTACGGGTATGGGATGCCGTCGTCATTACCACGCACGTGCAGCGCGCGTCATTACCACAACGACGCGCAGTGAAATAAACGCCATCGTCGACATAGGGCTAGGCGACGGAGGGCGCAGTGGAAGAGGCCGAGGAAAGAAGAATACAGTGAAAGAGGAAGCGGATGAGGAGGAGGAGGAGGAAAAAAAACAGAGAAAAACAGGAAGAACGAGAGAAGAGAAAATGAAGAAATGAACCAGCGATTCATCCAAGCAGCCTTCCACCAAGTCACTTCCACTCAAGAGGGGTCGTCCTTATCGAAAAAGAGGTGTCATTGGCGAACAAGTAACAACTTTTTTTTTGTCCAGTGGACGACATGGACACGTTTCAAGCAGCTCGCCGACCTCCGACGGGCGGATGGACAACATGAACCCCTCCGCTCCCCTTGCATCCCCACCTACTCATTCACTCGTGGTCGAAACGTGGCAAAGCGCATAGCGATTCTCGGCCACAATAACAGCAACAACAACAACCAAAACAACTCCTCTACGAAACGTAACAGCGCGGCTGCTGCGCCACCAGCTGGTTGATATAGGCGATAGGACACGATCTATGATGGTCGATCATATCTCTGGACAGGTCCCGTTCCCCATGCGCCTGTTATATCGCCGCCGCCAAGCTGTATAGAGTCGAGATACCTGGTGACATTCATCAGTAGACCACCAGTAGACCGCCCGCAACAACAATATCACTATATTTGTACTGCTACGATCATGACTGCTCTAACTACTTTAACTAGAATGCGCACCTCCCCTCCCCTCCCTCACTGCCAGAAGAATATCACCTGTATGAACTACTTCTACCCGTCTAACTACTTCTACTACAGATTACTACTATTGCTACCAACAACAATGCAGCCGTTCCCGGTAAAACGAGCAGTCACGAAGTTTGTTTAGGCAAACTACTGCTGGTGCTGCTTCTGTTGTTGTTGCTGTTGTTGTTACTATTGCTGTTGTTGTTGCTATTGTTTTTGTTTTTGATGCTGGCTCTGCCGCCGCGGTTCGACTGGTATTGTAGATGGTCTGCTTCAGACACTTCGAGACGCGCGAGAGACAACAGATCAGCTCATCTATCTATCTATCGGTAGCGAGTAGCGTGTTCACAACCAGGAAATTGTCGGTTTATTACCGCCTCTCTCTACACGCCTGGCTCGTTTGTCAGTTCGTTGTCGTTTTTGCGATTGCCTCGGCCTACCGAGCCACCAGCCGCGCCACGCCACGACCTTCGACCCAATGACCAGTGCTGCTATTAATCTTCATACTAATCCTACCCCAACCCAATAGCTAACGACGCGAACGTCGATTCGCCGCAACAAAGTATTACAATGCACAAACAAAATGCATGATAGCAATGATCTTTGTCGTCAACATGACGACAGGCAGACTCTATTCAGTTTGCAGGTTTGTATAACGGTCTCATGGCTGCTACCTTTCACCAGCTGTGTCGCTCGTCCTGCAAGCGCAGGAAAACTGTTTGTTTGATGGTTGGAACGATCATAGACCGACTCGCCGGCTGACTCTTCGTTGTCAGATCTCAAATCCTATCTACTCCTTTTTCTCCTTATTGAAGCAACGGTGCTTACTATTATTTTCTAATAAAGGAGTACTAAAGTAAAATTAAATATATTTTAACTTAGATTTTTATTTAGCTTTACTAGATGTTTTTTTATTAGAGAGAGTTATTTGTTTATATTTATAATACATAGACACTTATCAATGAGTACTACGCCAATTTCTCAGTCTTCGCATTATGTCCGAGGCCGCGTAGGCTAAGAGTGTATGTATGCTAGTGAAAACAGAGCCTACGTCTTACGTTTATCACAACGTTTTTCTCATCCGAAGTGAGCAACGTGCGAGTGATAAACGCGTGTGCACGCACGCCGAAAACCACTCAATCAATTTTTAAAACGTTGAATATTAACTAATCTATTGCACAAAAAGTAAGCCGAAGTTCTTTATACTTACTCCTTTACAAGTAGCTATATATATATATATATATATATATAAGAAGATTTTCCTGCAAACCGGGTATTCAGCAGATTTAGAATGTGACCGAACAGGCCCTTTCCACCGAAACAAATGAGCATGAGTGGCTCTAGTTCTCTCCAAGGTGTAATAGCAAGTTTTTTTAATGAGAATACTGTATTGGTAGACGGCAAGTGTGGTGTATTAGAGAATAAGCAAAATGCGGGGACTCGGCAAGAGGGCCCGCCAAGTTGCAGATCGTTTACCCTTCTTCTCGCCAACCTTATCGGTTACGTCCGACAGGAGTACCAAAATATCGTGGTGGTGATGTATACAGACGATCTCGCAGATCGCCACCTAGGCCCCATAAAGCGCTTTAAACAAATGACAGTAGAGTCGTTCGTTGTCTCGAAGGGACTTGAGATAAACACCAGGAAAGCCAAAACCATACAATTTCGGCGTGGCAAAGACGTTATACGTTGATAACCGCTGAAGTTAGTTAACTCTTTCCCGTACCTTGGCCTTCAAATTCATTATACGCGAACGACGCTCCCAGCGCATATAAACGGAACAGTACGAGCGGCTCTTGTAGCCTTCTCTCTCTACGGCGAAGTAGGTGCTGTCCGAGAACTGCCCGTTTTCTCAAAAGTGAGGCTTGCTTAATATTGTTCCGGGGCTGATGCATGGCCTTGGCAATGTATGTTTTTCATTAAAAAAAAAAAATATATATATATATATATATGCATACAAAGTAAATAAAATTGCGATATTACAATTTTTTGCCCATTTGAAAAGTCCGAAATACCGGAGTGTGAATAAGAGAGACCATACCGAAGGATCCGCATATAACACGCTTTTACACTGCTCTGTACTAGCGTCTGTCCGCTATATGTGACTCTCCTCGGCCATTTCATGAAAGTTCGTCTGGGTTTACTAATCGAACCCTTTTGTTCTGTTGGTAGGAGAAAACCATATACCGTCACTTTGTCTTTACTTCTTCAGCCACCTTTGACGTGCTCATACTGGACTTATCTGGGCTTTGTCCAGCAGAGGAGTGTAATAGCAAGGCAATGCTCAACCCAATTTAACAACCAAGAAAGCATTCTACCTAAGCAGAATTTGATCCTACGCATGGCAAGGAGAGACGTTGTGGAGTGGCTTTGCTCATATTGCTTTGCGTATACATGTAACATATAGATGTAATGTATTATAGAAAAATATATATGTACATGACAATTCTACAAATATATATACATATGTCATACTTCCTATGCATATACGTACACATAAGCGTCTGTATATATATATATATATATATATAGATATATATATGTGTGTATTACAGGACGGTATACCTGCATGATTTGCAATGGAATGTCGTTCCATGACTGAGGCTCCGAGAAGTGCAGCGCACCATCTTCACTGCCATACTGATACGTCCGATGCCTGTATCCGCAGTAATATATAGAGACATGTATACATATATGTATACTCGTATGTATACATATAAGTACACATGTATATCAATATCTATGCACAACAACAACAACAACACCGTTCAACACCGTATAGATCGAGCACTCTCCAATCCGCCAGCCACTAGCAATAGTAGCGGCGGTAGTAGTAGTAGTGGTAGTAGTAGTAGTCGTAATGGTAGTGGTAGTTCGCTGGACACGACAATTACATACAACAACGTTTTGCTTCGCTTCTTCAACGCTTGATGGCCCTGGAGAGGTGATGAGCAATATTGATCGTATTAGTGGTTGACCGGGCGGGCCGCTTCTCTCTCAGCAGCTGTCTCTCTCTACACTACTGGCTATGCGCCTGGCTCTCAGCTGGTTGGCTGGCTCAACGAATGACGATCGCTTCGTACAGATGATATTGGCGCCACTGGCGCTACTTGCACCATCATCACCACCACGACCCCCATCACGACCCCCACCACCACCATCACCCCTCGACAACAAAGATTGACGAGTCGACTCCATCGTGTTCGCCGTCATAGCGGCAGCAATAGTCACAGTTCGCAAATGACGCAAGACGACAAGAGAAAACGGCAAAGGCGACGATGACGACGACAAGAACTTTCCGCGTGTGTCAACGACAACGTCTTGACAACGACACTCAGGTAGTTAGTGGTGTTGTCTTGATTGGCATTGTGTGTCTCACTAGCGATAGCCACAACAACAACAACAACAACAACAACGGCAACAACAAAAGCAACAACGACGACGACGAGGTCGAGAACTATGACGACAACAGCAACAACAACAACAACTACAACTGACAACAGTGATGATGATGATGATGATGATGAAGGTAACTAGCCCCCCAGCACGATGTGGTGTGGTTCACAATCCCGACCGCACTCACTGAATGACACTGTAATAACTAATGCAGACATCATCGTCACCTGTCAAACCTGACCTTGCGTAGGTCAGATTTATCTATCTATCTATCTATCTATCTATCTGTCTGTCTGTCTGTATGTTTGTCAATCGGTCGAGCCTATCCGATACACTCTGACAAAAGTCGGGCTGGATAGACATAGATTGATCGATTGATATAGATCCATAGATGAGTGTTTAACAATTTCAACAATCTCTTCTGCTCGCATCTGCTCTCCACGCGACTATGGCTGCTGTCCCAGCTGTTCCTGTCACCACACACCTACAAGTTCCATCATGCTGATGTTGCTCATCATGGTCATGATGATGATGATGATGATGAGGCTGGTGGTGCTGATGATGTTGATGATGGTGATGATGAGGCTGGTGGTGCTGATGATGCTGACGACCGTGACATTGGTCCGACGACCACAACAGCCGGCCGTACAGCCTCGTTTTGCGTCTGTTATGCAACGAGGACGGACGGCAATCATCGAGCAAGAAAGAGAGCACACGTGGCCACCGTGCTCCCCGCAACTCTGCAGCAGCAGCAGCAGCTGATGCTGCCGTCGTCGTCGTCGTTGTTGTTGTTGTTATTGCTGTCGTTGTCGTTGTTGCTGTTGTTGCTGCTCCCGCTGCCGTTGTTGTTATTGTTGCTGCTCCCGCTGCCGTTGTTATCGTTGCTGTCCTGGTTGTTGTTAAGATGCAGTTGCTGCTGCTGCTGTTGTTATTGATATTGTTGTTGTTGTTGCTGGTGGTGGTGTTATTGTTGTTGTTGTTGTTTTACTACTACTGCTGCTGTCTGTGCTACTCGATGTGCTGCAGGGCACAGAGTGAGTACGCTCTCCTGCCCATTGACAGGCGTTGGTTCGTGCGCGCGGTAGAAACGTGTAATGGAAGCATGATGACGCGAGCGCGCGTGCCTCCTTCTCCTCCTCTTCATTCTCCTCATCCTGTTGCTGTTACTGCTGATGCTGATGCTCCCGTTGTTCATGCATTGACTACAAACTACAGTTGGCTGGCAGCTAGCTGCTCCTCCGGCGCTCTTCTTTTCCCTCGCCGCGGCTCGTGTTGTCTTTCTGTCGCTCTTTCCGGAGCCGCCTCTGCGGGTTCCGCCGCCCCCGACACGGACTACTACTACAACAACAACAACTGGCCAGCACGAACCGAGCGACTAGAGAGAGAAAAAGCGAGAGCGAGAGAGAGAGAGAGAGAGAGCGTGCCCGCCCAGAGAGTAATACGTACAGCTGCTAACAGGCCGAATAGCGGCGGCGGCCAGGCAATTGATCACCGACGAGACGACCACGCAGCAGCAGCGGTAGTAGTAATAATAATAATAGTATTAGTAGTAGTAGTAGTATCAGTGAGGCAGTACCAGTACCTAACAGAAACTCGCCTTGCGTCGTCGTGTTACCGCCGCCACCGCAGCGGCAGCAGCGACAGCCTGGAACAGTGGAAACGCAGCAAGCCAGCAACAGGGCGCATACCAGGCCGCCGGCAACAGCGGTGCTGGTGTCTAGCATGGTAGACGTACTACTACTAGAAGTAAAGTTTTCGGGGGCTGACCCTCAGCCAAGATTTAACGTCCACGGAACAATTTTTCACATTACAGCTTCATAGACGGACTACCCCCATAAATACAAATGTGGGGCAACGGTGGGGCTCGCACCCGCGCACCTGCTATGTGTCTCCTCCGGTTGCGAGTAGGCGCAGACTTAAGCCACCACGCCACCACCGGGCTCGACTAGACGTACTACTAAAACTATTGCTGCTACTAAATATATAATTTTCGGACTGACCCCCAGCTAAGATTAAACGTCCATGGGATTGCTTTTCGCATTGCTTCATAGACAAACCCCCTCTTAAATACAAATGTGGGGCAACGGTGGGGTAGCGGAACCCGCGCACCTCTGCGTCTCCTCAGCCAGTCGCGAGGCGCAGGCGAATGAATGCATCCACCACGCCACCGGACTCGACACTACTACAACGTTTTTTTTAGTGAATATATGTTACACCCATTCGTATCGAAAATGGGTGTAACATAGAATTCGTTTTTCGTTTTACTTGCCGCTGAAAATGGAGGTTCTTCTATGCGCTCCGTTTATAATTGTTCCCTTCTAATGTTAGATTTCGGCCGGCGTTCCATTTCTTCGTCGCCGTAATCTTTCAGCTCGTTGTCTTTTCAGTTCCGGCTACTGTACTACTACTGCAAGTTTTTTTTTTTCTGGGAGGTTTGGGAATGCATGATGCACATGCGCCACTAGCAGCCTGCGTGACTAGTGCGAGACTTGCAAACCCACTAAACCCGGATTCCTCCCCACCCCACCAGGCTCGGTATTACTTTGGCATTACATCGAAGGAAGACTACAACTGCTACTACTACTATGGACTACCTGTCATCTTTGTTGTCGTAGCAGCGGCAATATTCGTAGAAAAAAATCAATGACTAGCGTGTGGTGGTGATTGATACGAGCACAAACCGCCCAAGTGTGATGCCACGACTGTTCAGACAGTTGTAGAAACTATCCATCGTATCATAGGCAGACATACTTCGCTTGTGTGTACGTATGTGGCTCTCGTCGGCCTCCCGACCGACCTGACAGAGATACACACACACACATACACAGACAAACTTACTTCACAGTCCCGTATTGAAATGGAAATCACCTACTACAGGCCGTGGTTTCGACTATACTACTTAAAAAGTATGCTGCCGTCCGATAGCGCTTCTACCTGTAAGAAGCGTGTCTCGCTGTAGTCAGTCGGCAGTAGCGAGCTATACCAAAAATGCAAGTGGAACATGCACCAACAAGCACCACCCACCGTTGCCTTTTTGACCAAGATGTTTCCTTTGAATATTAATCTTTGTTTTTGAGGACGGAAAAAAACGCGCATACAAATGTATCGATTATTGTGTGGTTAGATGTCAGATGTCTGGCTTAGATGTGTCTAGGTAGGACGAGTTGCAGAGGGGCAAGGGTACAGGATACTGCCCGGGTCCCGTAGAATTCACTATTCTGAGACCCGTCCTCTGAAGCTTGGCCGGGAAAGGACGGGATGCTACTAGACATCAACGACTACCTAGAAAACGAGCGCCCTGATGTTCGCGGCGGGACCGAAGCGGTCCTTCAAGGCACGGCCACCAACGAAACCTTATCGATGGTGGCGGAGTAGATGGATCACAATCATCTGACGCTCGCACCCGATAAGATCGAGGCACAGTATCTAGCGGGCCGGAAGAGAACGAACGTACTTGACCTTGCACTGGCGGACCGCCATAGAAATTAGGAAAGAGGGAAAGTACGTTGGGGTGAACTGCATAGTTAAAATAAGGAAGACCACCAGTGACGCATCCAGTGCTGCGCAACTCTAGGGAGGCCGACGGCGTGGATCGTACTGTTCTGCGCTGTAAATCTCTTTGGAAAACAAGGTACACAAGCTCTACCACCGTGACGGGCGGCTGACCTCGACGGAAGCGTGGAGGAAGGAACAAGCCGAACCTGTTCGATGCCATTTTGACGCTTAAAACAGCCCATAATGCCGCGAGGCGGGAGACTCGCGCAGCATCTTCGAGAGCGTGACCGAGACGAGGAGGGAGCTGGGAATGAGACAATGGTGAAAGTTCCCATTGTATTTACGCACCCCCTCAGGTCGTGGTGTACCTTGTAATAGGCTCCCTACCCAGCCGCATGTTAACACGCAGAAGTATAGGCGGAGACACAGCTGAATCAAGCAGAATGGCAGGGACGCCTCTCCCACGGCTTTGGGGAAATGCCGAACCCTTGAGGGTGGAGGTGGTTTACTAGCCAGACAGGCTGCTAGTGACGCATGTGCATCATGAATTTCCGAAACCTTCCGAAGCAAAAACCTATGTTTATATATATATATATATATATAAATCGAAACGAAATTGACTGAGAAAGTTTTTCCATTACTAGGATGCTTTTCGAATGACAGGTACGCTTAAACAGTTATTTTACTACATGCGTTCGCGTACATGCTTCCATTCATGTCTTCGCATCCATATACCTAGGCATATGTCTACGTTTTATATATATATATATATATATATATATATATAGGGCTGACCAAAAGTATATATGCGTGTTAAGTTGGCAGCTTCGTTTCCCGCTGGCTCGCGTTGGTGAGAGATAAGACGCTGTATCTAAACGACATAACTCTCACCCAATCTATTTCCCTCCATTTTAACTTCTCTCTATCTCTATCTATATATATATATATATATATATGTCTCCGTTCCTCTGGTCATACTACCCTTTCACACGGCCTAAACGAAAGGAATTGTTTGCCGCAGCCGACGGCGGCAAACAGTATTGCGTAACAGGCAAGCTCGTGATTTGAGTAGACATATAACTAAATATGTAGAAATTATGGAGGAGCACTGCATCCAGACAGCCTGTAGCTCCTCCTGCTCCTACTACTGTTGCTATAATTACGACAATCATTGTAGCATCAACAACAACAACAACGAACAAAGAAACTCATCCCCTTTGCTCCCACTGACCGTCAACAGACAACCATGGAGCCCCCCCCCCCTTCCCCCCCACATTCGCTGTGGTCATAGCCAGCACGCCGCTGCTGTTGCTGCCGTCTTTCTACCACCCTCGGTATCGTTTAGTAGCCTGTTGTTTCTCTTTACCCCCGCTTCCCCTTCCCTCTCTCTCTCATACCCCCTCTCTGTCTCTCCTACTAATTAACCTCTACTGTCGCCATATTGTCACCACTATGCGCAACAGGTCGCGCCAAGTCGCGCCATGTTGCTGCCACCGTCCTCAAGCGTCCTCGAATTCGCCTTGTCCTCAGCGCCATCGGTCTTTACCGTCATCATCACTGCCCTCACCCTCATCGCTGTCGTTGACATAATCGTAAACGAAATTACTGCTGCTGCTGCCGCCGCCGCTGAGCATCTACAACAACAGCAGCAATCAAACGGCAACGGCAAAAGTAGCATATTCCCTCGACTCGAATCACTCGTATGCGTCTATGTTCTCCGTTTCGCTAGCTTGTCCTTTTTTTGTAATACATTGTTTTATTGTTCATTGGTGTTCTTTTTCACTGGGACATTGTCCTTGCTTGGTGAAGATGACTTTATTTGAGCATTTGCTCTGACACTGGGCCGGCGAGAGAGACTGGTAACGACACAAAACGCCACCCGTGCGTGGTCCATGGTCTCGTAGCATATTGCTCGACAAAGGCACGCATCTCGTCAGCAGAACCGCTCGTCAGCCACTCCCACCATTGCCCGGCGTATGGTAGGTAAAGTTACCATGAGACATAGAACACTTGTCGAGTCTAACCTTGACTTTTATTATAATGCTACCTCCCATTTTCCACGAAGCTTCTAACGAGCTGCGGTTGAGGGAACCCTGCCCATAAAAAGCTGCCATTGGCTAATATCAATTCTGCCGCACGTTGGTATGCGGAGAATAATATAAAACTTCCTCCAAGAAAATGTGTTGTCGTAAAACATGGCAACCGAAACTATGATTATAAGATCAACTATAACATACTACAACTCCCCTCGATACGCGATCTGTGCGTTCAGGTTATAACCAATCTCAAAATTCATGGTTGTACTATGCACATACCAAATTTTGTTTAACACTAGATTGCTTGACAACATGCAAAAACCTCTTCTAGAAAGAACAAGCTTCAAAAGAGCTGCTCGACGTACATACTATTGCCCTACTTAAAGAGCCTCCAATGTGTCAAAACATAGGAGTCTGGATACAGGGCCGACGACTTAACATTGTCCACCACTTTTTTTTTCTGACAGCAGATCAAACGGTCCGCGTAAGATGCCGCGCCTCAGTAGCCTCAAAACCGTCGCGCTTACAAAGCACAGATAAATCACTTTTCGCCTGGTGCATGGCTAACTCAAAATTATCCCCCCATCATTGCTGCACCTAAACCTTAGAAAGCTGGTCTTATTCTACGTTTATAGTTCTCGCAGAGTTTTCGCACTGCCCTCTTTATTGTCAATAGATATGCTTTCTATTCGATGGCATTATCATCTCATATCTTAATCCGGTTACTGTTTGTTGTTTTGACCTCTTTTTGGATCTCTAACTTTTGTCCCTGTGCTCTCTGTTTTGGATCTCTACTGTTGTCTCTGTATCTCTCTCTATCTCTCGTATTGTACTTCTCGGTCTTGCTGTGGGCACGCCCATATTTTGAGGACCTCACACACAAGCCGACGACGGCCGTAAGCGTCAGTATAAGGCGGTTTACTCTCTTCGGCCATTCGGACGAGCGAACGGCACAATCAATCAGATCAGATGGCTACTTATTCCCTCCTACCGCTAAATGGGCATCGTCCTCATTGTTCATCATGTTTCGATCGGTTAGATCTGTCAAATAGATGTCTGTCTAAGATGATGATGATGATCAGTTTGGTCATCGGTTTGTATCGGCTCTGGCTAATCGCTTCGCTTCGGCGCCGCTCGCAGCAGCAGCAGCAACACTGATCATCTACACTGTGTAATGTACACTGTTGTCGCCCGCTTAACACGAAACGAGAGAAACTCCGTCATTCCACTCACCAAGGCCAAAGCAAGCCGGCGACAGAGAGAGAGAAAGATATATAAAGGGAAAGCGCGAAATAGAGAGAGAGAGAGAGAGAGAGAAAGAGATGGAAAAGCAGAGGCCGACACTGGCCCACGACGGATGGATAGAGACGGAAATCGAACGAACACCATAAACAAACAATTAAGAATCAACAGAAACGCAACGGATCACAATCACGAACAGAGGGCGAGAGAAGTACGTGTCTCGGGGTCTGGGTGTGAGTGTTTGTCGGCGCGTGTCGACATGTTTGCAACAACGAGCCGTTATACAGCCATCCAAAGTATATATATATATATATACGTATATATATATATATATATATATATATATATATATATATATATATATATATATATATATATATATATATATAACACTAGTTAATAACCTAACAGAAAATGCGCATAATTGGCCGTTTGAGCAAATGGACGCAAAAGAATAATAATGAAGAAGTTGTCCGTTGTTTAGAATCACTCATACTATGCTAGACGTAATAATGACTACGTTCATCCCTCGCACACGCCCGGCACAACACGTCGGCTGGCCCAACACAGGTGCAGTTGTCTATCTACTACCGAAGATACAGAAGCGAGAAGAGAATTATGAAATGAATCAGCGCAGCACATGCAATTCGGCGACGTTCTGCCCTGGCTTCGTTCGGCTAAGCTCATGCCATGCATGATACAAACTCTCTCTCCGCGACGCACTATCGCACTACAGACAGCGCCGTAGACGTTCACTGTTAATTTTCATAATTTGTTTTGTCATCCTAAACACGTAATGAGCCAGTAAAAACGACGCACACAAACGTCATTTCGTGGGTTCTCGGTTCTCAAAAATGGCGCCTGGGGCTTCAAGTCATTTGACCATCATCAGGGCACAGTTCATATCGACACGTAGTGTCACCTCATAACGATACGTAATGTCGACCTCTGCATACGTGACATCACGGCAGCAACACAGCGTGCACCTCTGGACCTGTCTGTGTGTGTGATCGAGGATCAAAGACAGGACAGCGTGAAAGAGAGGCGGCTCCTTGATTGACGCGGGTGTAGAGCGGGTGTCGGAAGTTGTGTCTATTGACGCCTAAGTATTATGGCTGCACTTCTCATTGCGGCTAGGGATAGCTGTACCTGTTGCTTCTCTGCTGCTTGTTGTCGCTAGAATTATTGTGCCTGCAAATGTGACTGAGGTAAAATCAGTCGTCGTTGTTGTTGTTTTTTGCCGCCGACACTTGTTACTGTTGTCCTACTGCTAACCCGTTCAGGACAAAAACACGTTTGTAGAAAGAAAGAGGTGGCCAAAATGTATTTTTCTGGTGTGGCGGAGCCACCATAATTTGCGCTTGTTTATGGCAAGCTCGATTGGAGAGACGTTCTCGACCGAGGCCTGAACTAAAAATATTCCGAGATAATGCTGAAATTGCTAGGATCGAAGTCATTTGATTTGCCGCTCGCGTATAACCGATTCACTTTCTCGAAAACGAGAGTATGAAGCGTTAAACTCTTTTCATATTGTGATGGTAATTCTCATCATAATCGTCAACAGAGGGGTCATGTGGCGTTTGCGATAAGATAGCTATCATGGAGAGTAGTAACACAACGAATAGAACCTGTTATAAAGAAGTCAATGACGCTTGGCCACAGTTAGCCCGTCCAAACACTGACGGCATTCCCTGCCGACCCGTTTACACACACGCACACGTCACTGCTCTAGGTTAAATGCACACCTGACAATGTTCCCTAACGAAATTACCATACCAGACACTAATTAAATTTAATGATATAACCACACTCATCGTTGCTGGATGCGGACAGACAGCCAAAATGACGAAAATTCTATTAAGAACAGCTGAAACGGTCATACGCAAAAAATTCCAATCAATCAATGACACCGTTAATTACTGCAGTGCACAGCTTTCATCAGATTGACAGATAATCGCTTGAACATGAGCGTCGCAAATATATATACACTCGCCACTTCTCCTGATGGCATAGCACTGTTCTATGGAGATCTGGGCCATCAGAGAGTGAAGTTTAAGGGTTTAAGGTTTAAGTTTAAAGTTCGTTTAGGGGGTCTCAGCGGCGTAACATCCATCCGCTGGGGTCGAGTCCCACACAGCTAGAGATGGAAAGCAATATTTCCTACTCGTAGCGGTAGTGCGTAACTGCATTTAACCCTCCTTTACAAATTTTTTTTAAATGACTTTTTAATGCATATATATATATATATATATATATATATATATATAAATTGTTGGTGTTCCCAGATGATTCCCCTAAGAGGAAGGAGGGGGTAAAGGAAAACCGTTACAATTCCTGCGTATGTGTGCCTGATGGAAAATTTTGCCTCAGGCGCTGCGCGGTGACGCCCGCAGCCGAAAAGTCGGCGCTAATCATCGATTCAAATTCGCATCAAGGTTTCCATCGCTCAAACCGCGCGCTCGTCGTCTCTGCTGCTGCTCTCGTTATAATCGGTGCAGTTCATACGCGGCGCAGGGGTTATAAAAGTTCTAGTAAGAGTTGTTGTGGTAGCATTTGTTGTTGTTGTTGTGGTGGTGTTACGTGGTAATATTTGTGGTACCACCAAGACGGCATCATCGTCGCCAATTTTAATAACCATTCCGGACATTGTCTCAACGGAGAGCAGCAACAACAACGACAACAACAACAACAACAACAACAAATATGACAACAATGATGACGACGGCGGCGGCGACACGAGCGCCGGCGTAACAAACAGAAACACAGACACAACAAACCAGCCTTACACTTGATAGACATAGTCACGTACGGACAGGCAGTGATGTGCCAATTTGCTCCTGACAGTCTCGCGCAGGCGAAATTATGTTTGACTGCTATGTATATATATATATATATAAAGCATTATGTATGTCTGTATATAAGACAGGCTCAAATGGAAAGATACGAAACGTCGTAAGCCTCTGGTGATCGCTTTTGAATAAAGACTTCAATTATACACAGACCGTTGTTTCGTATCTTTTATATGAATGCACATTGTTTAATGGAAAAACGCGCAGGAAATATACTACAAATGCGTCCCGCGCATCGTGTGCTGTACTCACCCTCACACACGCGCACACACATTTTTTTGTTTATAGCATCATCCTCACCAGACGGCAAATTTATTTATATTCAATAATTGCTTATCATTGAGCTTCCAAACATTTCACATTTAAAACAATTGTAACGATTGTAGGATATTTTACAGAGAAGCCCGTGTCGAGAGAGAGAGAGATAGCGTGTTCTGCTTCCGTCGTTCGGCACTGCTTGCACGAAACGTGAGCTCCCATTATTGTTGTTGTGAGCCCCGACTACACCCAATGACGACCCGGCCCCCGAACGAAGACTCCCGGACTACAACTGCCACCGAGAGTTCGCACCGTGGCGCAAACTCCACTCCGTCGCTTAACAGCCCCAGTGGTACAAACGGGCGGGCAGAAGAGATCTGTGCAGAGACGAAGACGAACATGCGGAGCCGTCAGTGTCTACCCGTACCAAATCGAACTTATACCTTGGCGACAGCAGCACCATACTAGACGACATCACATGAAGCGACACCAGCGCAACGAGGCGACACAGAGGTAGCAACCCATACTTTCCGGGCTAACTCTCAGCCAAGATTTAACGTCCACGAAACTGCTTTTTGCATTGCTTCATAGACGGACCCCCCAGAAATACAAATGCGCAAAAGTGGGGCTCGAACCCGCGCACCTATGTGTCCCCTCCGGTCGTGAGGCGCAGGCGAAGACCGGGCTCGACAGGTAGCATCCATCTAAACGCGACCGGCACCACAGGAACACAGCTGATCGGCGCCCAGCTGTTGAGTTGGCACAGTCAAGCGGCCAGACCAGTGGAATGGAGCGGGCATCTTCTGCTGCCTATGTGTTGGCTGGCCCAATTGGCGCAATTGTTATTATGGAGTGTGAAAGGGTGTGTCAAAGGGCATTCCCGGTCGCAGTGCAGAACAGTGACAAGAGCTGACAAACAGAAACCGAGCGAACAACAACCCGGCGCAATGTGAAATTGTTGAATGTTCACGCAGTTGAAGCAGAGTGACAGAGAATACAAACGCTGACACTGACCTCTGCAACACCATGTGGTGGTGGCTGGTCAATAGAGTGCGTGCCCTGAAACGTAAATTTGCCGACACATAGCGCAAAGTAGCCTATAAATGGCGTTCAAGACCTTCCACTGAGACGGTGCACGTGGAAGTAAACGGGCACCGCAACGAAACAACACCCTTCTGTGTTGTCCACCGGTAGAGACAACACGTAAAATACCAATCAAAGTACTTGCTGCCAGATAGCACTCTCCCTTAAAGCTGGGCGAAAGGAATATAGTGGGCCAGCTTCGTTCGACTGCAGAGGTTGTGCGTATTCCTTCGAGACAAGACCGGCATCCTGTTCGTGCCGAAACAGACCGACAAAGCATTGCAAGATCGTATTATCGTTTGACCTTACTTTTCGAGTGGAAAGAGGCACTTGCAGACGAGCAACATGATTTTGCAACTCAGAGACCAACGCTAACGGCATGTACGATTCTCCTCACACATTAATATCTGAACTGGCACTGGCGCGAAACGCGCCCGTTCATGTACAGTGTGTTTGTAAACTTTCGTACCGCGTTAGACTTGGAGTTTAGAGCACCTACGGTGCTCAAGCTAGCCGAGATTGGTGTCCTAGAGCGTATTCTAAAACTCATGGAGAGCATCTTGTAAGCCAGTCAAATCATTTGAAACGATGGCATAGCAGAGCACTCATTAGGGGAGACAACCAAAATCGCTCAGGGCGACAACGTTAGCTCGCCTGGCGTTTGCTCTTCTTATCGCACCCTACCGAGCCGCATACGGAACGGCATCCGGCCGTAAAGATCGTCATGTCCGTGGACAAGCTAATACTATATATCGGCAGCAGATAAAAACTGCCAATATTCCCCTGATTAGTAGAACAGATTAAAAATTAACTGATCGTACTCCCAGAGACCCTGGCGCATCTTCAGTTAATTGAGCACTGCGAAAAAAAAGTCTAACATTAATCCAGAGTCTTAGATGATTACAGATTACATTTTCTATGGCAGGGGCATCTACGCTACTCTCAGAGTGGAAAGGAGTAGTAGCCAAGAAAAGTAGACATCATATAGTAGCGGCACGTTTCGCAATATATAGATTTCACCATCCACTACGTTGGACTGAGAGCTTTCACAAGCTACAAGTAACACGTGCATTTGTAAGTATTTTTACATGTCTGTCCCATTCTTCAGTCCTTTGAAATGTTCACTTCCCTCTCAACAGTAGCCGAAGCATTAATCCAGAGTCTTAGATGATTACAGAATTTTATATGGCAGGGGCATCTACGCTACTCTCAGAGTGGAAAGGAGTAGTAGCCAAGACAAGTAGACATCATATAGTAGCGGTACGTTTCGCAATATATAGATTTTACCATCCACTACGTTGGACTGAGAGCTTTCACAAGCTACAAGTAACACAGGTACTTGAAAGTATTTTTACATGTCTGCCCCATTCTCCAGTCCTTTAAAATGTTCACTTCCCTCTCAACAGTAGCCGAAGCGTTGCCGAAGACACAACTCGCCGCAGCGGTAAAGTCGTCATAGAAGAAGAGAAAAGTAGTAGCGGCTGTAGTCGCGTAAGCGGTAGTGGTAAAGGGACTCGTAATAATACCGCATCCCCGGTGGGGCAACTGGCGAACACAGAATTCTGCAATTTAAGCAACACAGCGCTAAGGCCACTGCTGCTTTGCTAGACTTGTTGAATAAACTGCAATTATGGGCAGTGCGCCATTTGCGGCACTCAAAACGTCAATGACGTTTCGTTGGTGAATGCCATGCTTGGAGAACAAAATTGAAAACGCATAGAAAACTTCATCATCATCATCTTTCTAGTCATCCATCCAAACCGTCTGCCACCATACGAAAGAGCCGTATGTAAAATCAAGTAGAAGTGCATATAGACGCAGACCCGCACGAGGCGTCTAGCCTGAGGTGACCGATGACCGTCCAGGAAGCAGAAAGAGGTGCCGAACATTTATGTAGATTGTGTAGTAGCAGTAAAAAAGTGCCTCTACCTTACAAACATTATGTTATATATACACATTACAAACTTACTGACAGAAATTAACATTTGGCATTCAATGCACTCATTACCACCGTATTGAAACGATTCAAGAAAATCACGTTTCAAGAAAATAGCCTCACAGTGCAAAATACTTGTTTCGCAGAGACGTCAATCGAGGTCTTAAGTCACAGTGAGCACAATGAAATACGCTACAGCAGTACCCTGATTCATATCGATGTTACTTACGGTAAGGACATCAGGAAAAAGTAGTGGATAACAATATCAGACAGAAAATTGCAAAAACAGCAAGAGTCAAGAAGGGAAAGCAATATCTAGAAAGAGAAATATTACCTCTGATACATCTCTCTCTACCCTACAAAGGTAAATAAAAGTAAATAAATTAGAAGCTATAAAAACGATGTTTTTAGCCTATCTAGGTTCGCCCACTCGCTTACGCTCGCCTATAGCGACAAAAAAACCGTCTCTAAATAAATATATAAAAAGCTAACATCACAAGTAGATTGCCATCTCAGCAACCGTTGTAGATTATTAGAATAGATTTATTCTCTAGGGGCAAGTTTGCCTGCACACAATTGCTTACAGTAGCTTTCGGTAGCGTTAACCATCGAATTTGATCAGGCACGAGGGCATGCCCCGGCATCTTCCAATACAAAATAAATTTAATAGTTATTTAACTTCTAAATAAGCGCTGTTTTAACAATCGTTTGAAGACGGGCAAGGTCTCAAGAATTCTAATCTCCTATTGGAAGTTGATTCTACGCACTGCTGCATGCTTTGAACTCTGGAGGACAGTCCTGCCTTTTTTAACGAGGTCACATCTGCCTCCGTGTATAATTTGTTTAGCGTTTTCACTCAACTATCCATCACTTTGTAAAGTGATTTCTAAAACCGAAGCTGAAGGCCTAGTCTCAAGCTGCAAGTCGTCTAGCATATGAAACTGGTTAAAACGAAGTGACAATTTTAACATCGCACCAAGTTGTCATTGATTATCCGTATATCGAGAGGATCGAATTATCCTTGAACAGAGGCGAGAAAGAAACCTTGAACAGAAGCGAGGTGTCATCTGCAAAGGAAGTTTCACCCCTCATCTCTGGGTGAAGCTTTTGAACTGCATGTAGCACTACACTGACAATGGGAGACGACAAAAGGGGGCAAACGCAACGCCTTGAGGAACTCTAATATTAGCAACAACGGTTTTCGAGGTACAATCACCAGCCTTGAGTTACAAGCATCTATTTCTCGTGAAGGAAGAAAACCACTCAGCCCAGCACCAAAGTGTGAGAGAACATCCAGAAAAAGATCAGGCTGTAATCAAGCGCGGTTCCCGCTATCATTATATAATATAATGGGATAACATGAGCGACCTTTAACTCTCGTGGGAACGAGAAATGCTGTGCGAGAACATCAGCAATCGCTTAGTTTCCTAGGAACCCCCTGCTTGTTCACAAAGGCCTTTAGTGCGCCATCTTACGTCAGTGGCAAGGAAGGTAGCCTACAAAAGCTGTGTCGATCATTTGAAAATATATGATGCAAGCGTATATGCCGATTAGTCTTTATAGCTAATAATATTAATGATTATATGCATAGGCTCTCACTTTTGTCATATCGGAACTGAGTTACACGTTATATGATAACGTGCCACATGACTTTCCTAACTAATTACTTCAACTACGTAAAGTCTCGTTTTTCGACCACCCTTTATAATAAACCATATATATATACATATATATATATATATATATATATATATATATATATATATGTATATATATATATATATATATATATATATATATATATATATATATATGTATATACTACTATTAAATTTGGTTTTATTTCATTTTGAAGTTACAGTGGAATATGAATATCTAACTACTCTTGGGCTTGTGAGGGGTGCTACCAATCGAGCTTATCCTCGAGGCAGCCCCTCATTGTACCCATAATTGCTGCCGCATTGCCGCGCTGAACCGCCAGAGATAGCCGCTGGAGTAGAAAGTCGAAAGCTCTTTTGTCCCCCGTCGTGAGTTCAATTCGTTTGCCAATCTTCTGTAAAAGTGACCATGCCTCAGGGCCAGGTCCCCCTAGTGTCTCCAATACTAGTGGCACAAAAATGAACTCGTCGGTGAGCTGGGCGTATTTGTTGGTCTTTAGACGTTCAGCCTTGCGTGCTGCGGAGCCAGCGGCTGATGCGCTGGCCTCCATGTTCGAGGGGGCGAGCGTGTCGGTGACTGTAGCATCCCAAATAAGCGCCTTTCCCCTTTCAAAAGGGATAAGGGTGAGACCGTCAGGCCTCTTTCCGTCGCTTCTCAGGAGGCCGGTTGGCTCTCGAATACATGGCAGTAGAGCTGACCTTAAGGCCCGGGCGGTAATCTCGTTAATCTCGCTGTGACGGCTTTGACGTCCTTCGCTTCTGTTGCAGGATAGCCCGTGGGTTCCCCAAATGTCCACTTGTGCTCCGCACGGACACCGGTGTTTCCTCCGTTAGTCTTGTTCCCAACCTCAAGCCGATGCACAGACGAAAACTTTCGTGATCAAGTAAAGTGCCAAGGTTTGAGGAAGGGATGGCTTGGAGCCATTTGCTAGCCCCTTTTTGGACAACCGCCTGTAGTCGGGCTTTGTCTGCCGTGGACAGTGCATCGGACAGTAAACGCTGATATTTCTTGGATACTATGAGATCGTCATAGGACCTCTGCAGGTGTTTGTTTGCCTCTGGGAGTAGGCCTGCTAGGTTCTCGAATCTTGTATCAGCAGCTTTTTTGGCATCCTGGAAAGCCTGCAGGGCTATGGCCGGACTATGTATATATATATATATATATATATAGCTTTGCCCAGGCAAAGTTTGCCGTAAGAATTTTGCCGTTAAAATTAAGAGATTAAGCAATTAACACAAGTCTTGATGCCGTGTAAAATGCGTTAAATTCGCGGTACCCGCGTCAGTAGAAAGAGAATAGGGTCGCATGATGGCGACAATGATAGGAACAAACTGAACCGTTTAGTGGAACGACATAACCCGTCGACAAATCTTGCACGTTAGATATATACAACGGCGGATTGAATAGCGCGGATACGTATTTGAAGAAATAATAGTTGTTTAATCTTCCAAAGTGTTTATATTCCATTCAAAATATCTCGCACCCGCCGCAATGCGCCTGTGTCACCTTCTTTCCCACTCTTCGAAACATTTTTCAACGCGCCCCTCGGAATCGAGTTAAGTTGCTCCTACGAATCTTTCTTTATCTCATCCATAGTCTCCAAACGTTGTCCTTTAAATTTTTTCATCCGTGGGGACCAGGTTCGGCAAATAGAAAGGATGCGGAGATAATCGAATTTTTCATCAAATAATTCGAAGTCAGTAACGATGTGTGCACCTGTGCCTACCAACATCCGAGTCTCAACGAGCGAATATTTACAGCCAATCTCCCCTTGATCAGACTGTCAGATTAGCCTTGCGGAAAACGATTGAATGGACGAAACATTCTTCAGCGATGTCATCTGTTGAGGTCGGAGTAGCCGTAAAAAGTGGCGCAGACGCTGCAGTTCATATTACTGAAGAGGAAGAACGAGCTTCAGCGAGGGTACTGGCCAACTTAGACTTTGCTGTAAAGCTTTTATTGCCATACGGGGAGACATAATACTAGAAGAAGTTGAGCATTGCCGCTGAACCAGTGAAGAAAACACTAGCCCTTCTACGCATTATCTGGTGAAGCTATAGAAATGCCTCACTCCTAACATGGAGCACAAAATCAACACTAAGATCGGAGAAAGACGTCCCCACAGAAAGACTCGTTAGGTTCGGCTCTATTTTTATTTACGGCTTGGGTATATCAGATCTAGTCACGGTTACGGGGTCCATTTAATGTATGATACTTGGATACTTGACGCAACGTTAGGAGGCCCAGTTGACCTGGGTTGCTGCAGACTTAATTTCCATCCTACAATTTGTAGAATAAAGGGCTTAGCGCTAAATGCATCGAAATGTAAGGTCGTCGCGTTCGGCGGTTCACCCCAAAATCGAAAAGAAGTAATCCAAATAATTACGGGCACACTCCTCGGTATCATGTAGGCGGATCCAAATCACCTGAAGGTTCTAGGCCCCCTGTGGTTCCATGCAGAATTCCACAAGCAATATCAGCAAATAAAGAGGCTCTTCGAAGGATTCGTCCACGACGGATAAGGAGCATTTACTTCGTCGTTATACATAGAAGATCTGAATGTCTATGGCAAACCTAGCAAGGATTAAACTAAGCGAAGTTTTAAACATCCATTATCTATCAAAACACCTGGATAACGCAGCAAACCTCTCTATAAGCGAGGGCGGCCTCGGGATAAGAAGGGCTATTGATATTGCTTGCCTGCTTAGCCGATTCACTGATCCAGTTTTGCTACCTCGCAGAGTCTGGTGAGAAAGCTGTATGGTCAGGACAAAGCAACTAAAGTAGATATTGCTATCAGAGGCGTCCTGGATCCGGATCACCTAAAAAGCGCCCCAATGAGCTGAAATCAGCCATAAAATTTCTAGAAACCCGGCGGATGCAGGGTCAAGGCCCTGCTTTCGTCTCAGCTCGGCACCATGCTGGATTCATGCCGCCTGGCGTGTGCTGTGTGGAAAGGCCGTGGATTCTTATGGCCGATACCAACTGATGTGCCTCAAAAGCCTTTGTAAGCACTCCAGACATGCATAACTCAACCATGTGATCCGAAGAGCTCTCGGAAGGCCGTTGTACCTATGCCCAGTGGACCCAAGAAGCTTGTCAGCTACCAGGTGAAGCAAGGAATATCTGTATAATTATCCCATTATGGGCATTTAGGAAATACTTAGCGTGAAACATGACGGTCTCATGCATGGCGGCCGTATCTCACTGGCCGGAAGATACATTTTAATACCTATCGCAATGGAGACCCTAAACCTTATCAATAGGGGAACTGGCTTGTTCCTCAAAGATTTAGCTAAACTCATTCTGAGAAAGATGCTGTCTTTGGCTGTCTGAAGGGGGAACGCGGCTTCCATTATGGGTGCCATGGTCTGAGCTAGTAAATAAAGAAGCCCAAGTAGATCTTCAGTAAAATTGAACTAATTCAACAATAATTATGACAAATAAATAGTAATATATTATATATTTAAACAACTGTTTATTATTATTATATAAATTGTATGCGCATTTATCACAATTATTAATATATCATGTATGGTATAAGAAATGTATGCTATGATTATTATTGCTTGTTGTTTGATGCTCTGCCAGCATCATGGCGTTTCTGCGTTGAAGTTTCAGCGACACCTGTTGCCGAAGGAATGCGGCAGAGTGTGGCTCCTAAGTGGCTTCGAAGAACCTCTTGCCAAAAACTTTGGTTAGTTTGAGGGCGTTCTTGCCCCAGATTCTGGATGATCCACGTTCGAACGCCTTAAAGACGCAGATCACAGTCGACCATTCAAGGTATCTAAAAGCGTATGTTTGGGCGTATAAAACAGTGACGCCCCAGCCGCCGAGGCTCGGACTGTTTAGCTAGTTAAGCCCTCCGGGCGGCGCCGATCCTGTCTTTGCAAGTCACCAGCTTCTAACGGGACGTGCCCATGACGTTTATGGTGTCATGGCGGCTTTGTGTAAGTCCGGAAAGCTCAGCACAGCTAGCTTAGCCTAGCGTATGCAGGCCATGTTCGTCCACCGTTCCACCACATTGACACTTCGCCCTTTCGAACATCGAGATTCCGAGTCCAAGGCCGCTGGCCACACAGAATTGCCCGTCAGACAGACGGGTACTGACGAGCTTAGACTGAAACGCGTGCCACCATGCTCCGGCGGCTTCAGATACGACTGCTTTCAGTCATATGGCATGTACATCCAAATCGCAGATCGACGAAAGAGTTGAGTGGATAGACAAAAGCGAACATTTGATCCCATTGCTTCTGTCTGCTGACCTGTTTATCGGACAGACCACTAGACTGACACTCGTCCCAGTGTCGAATAGCGCTCTGTTTGTGGTTGACGACGCTCCTGGTGATAGTCGCGACGGCAGATACACAGCTGTGCGAAAAAGCAAGGAATGTCAGCACAGCAAAGTCAGTGGCTGAGTGCATTTCTCACAGCCGACTGGCAGGCTTGCCTGCGTGCACATCCTGTCTTACAATGTAAGATCAAGGATGCTCTCTAGAGATCTCCTCGGCTTTTCGTCGAGATCCAGAGTTTCCGCTGGCAGAAGAAAGACGGGTGAGTAATACGTAGTAGGTCAGCGATCTGCACTTCCATCCTGTGCCACGGCAGAAGTTTGGCTTGGTGCTGTCCCAGATGGTCCAGTAGCTGGTAGAGCCGATAATTTTGCTCTCCCTTTCCAGAAAGCACAGTAAGCCGATCAAGTCGAGAATGCTGCTGTTCCCAGGAGATCGAGCTCATGCCCATCTTTCGCGAAAAGCGATGTCCAGAAGGGTACCGTGGCCTAGATACAAGAGCGGGAACCTTGAGTAAACTCGCTTAGTGTATTGGTGCAATAGAAGATTAGAAGCGAGAAGGAGAGCTGCTACATCCCTGTTGCCATCCGGCTGAAGTGATATTCACCTCCTCCCCGAACATAAGCGGCGGGGCTTGCTGTAAAGAGCGCGTTTTCCCACCTCTGGTAGGAGCATCCTATACTTATAAAGATAAAAGCATTTTTAAATTAAAAAACTGAAAGGCAAAATTTCTCATTGTTTTCAAGAAATCTGTGTGCAGTACGCATCATAATCTCTGCCCCCTTATCGGCGGCGTATTCCATCTGCCGTGTTTGCAGGTAGCTTTTAACGACCACTTGGGAGAGCAGGGTCTTGCTGCACGTCTCCGAAGAGTGCATCCCGCGGTCATGGGACGGTATACGGCAGTTTTCTTCTTGCCGGTGGATGAGCCGTAGACGACGTTCTTCCAGACAGCTTCCGGCACTTGTTAGCTCCGGATAATGTTGCATACCTAAGCGAGCGTAGCCAGTCTCGGCTCTTTCAAATAATAAAAATAATATTGTGCACTACAGATGAAACCGAAATGAGTCGGATAAACGATTGAGCGTATGAGGCGGTTCGATATGGCGAGACGCCATAGCGAAGCTCGGGCCGACTGATAGGAGTGCCGCATTTACAGCAGCACGAAAACACGCAAGTACACGGAACAAAAGAACAAGAGCTGAGAGCAGCAAGACCTTAACTTACCCATCGGCCGGTGCGTCACAGGTTCCAGTCACATTGGTAGCATTAGCGGTCGTCGCCTGGCTTCCCGCGCCGCCACCTGCAGCCCCAGAGGCGCCGGCGTTTGCCTGCCGGTCGGAAGGTAACGTCGTTCCCGCCGCTCCAGGCGCGCCAGTCGTTGTGGACGGTTGTCCACCAGTCGTGGTCGCCTGCGCAGAAGCGCCACCGCCGCCTGGACCACCACCGGCGCCCGTGCCCGCTACCTGCCCTGCCGCCGATACCCCGCCCGTTGTTGTTGTCGTTGTAGTGTGACTAGACTGCTGATTCTCGTTGGGCGTCAGTCCTGCTCCAACTGGCGTCGCGTCTTTCGTCTGCGGCAATTCGAAATCAAGCAGAAAACACATTACACTCAAAAACACTGAACTGGAACTAAATACAGATTGTTGCAGATTGCAGCAATAAATTGCTACCTCAGCTGTCATTCGCCAATTGTTGTGCAGTCGGAAATTCAGTTCGTCCAGACAACTCACACAAAAACCGACGTACGGGTGGGCGAACTTGAACTTATGAGCCCTCGAATGCAAGGTGTGTACTGACATTAAGGCACTGATTTGTCAATTCTCATTGTTGACGTGTATCTCGTTTTGAATAGCGTGTCAGCTCTAAGCTATGTTTTGCTTCTTTGTTTCCGGTGGTCATCTTCGTCGTTGTCGCTAACGCTGATCTTTCTGAAAGCATGCTCATTGTCATTTTTATGTATTGTTGGTGTCGTTGCTGCTACCGCTATTGGTACTGCTGACACTATTGCCGTCATTACTCTCTGGTTGTCGTTGTGTTAATTCTTGTTACTGCCCGTCGGAATAATTGTACGCAACATCATGACCAACGTGGTACGCCAAAGATTGACCAAACAAATTGAACAGACATCGAGTAGCACCTATATTATCCAACAAAACCTCTGGATGTGCTATAGGGCGCGCAAACGCACTTCGCAAGAAGTACTAAATTCACATTAAACGAAGACTTACAGGAAGTATAACACAACCAGCCTTTATAGAATAGATTAGATTTTTACAGTTCTCGTCAACGTCTACCTATGCTTACCCTATTAGGACAAAAGTAGCTGGCCCTTACAATCATAGTGATCTATCCATATGTTACAATATGGATTATAACCGGAAAACCTTTTGCCACACCGTCGTAAATCTTATATATTGACTGATCATAACATTACAGGGACGCTCTGGATCGCTTAGGATTAATCACCGGTACAAAGGTAAGACCGAAGATAAGAAAATATAACAGAAACGCTTCCGTCTTTAAGGTTGCGACATTTAAAAATAATTACTAAGAAATCGGCACTATAATATTACTAGCGCTCGCCAGAGTGATGCCAAAACAACAGCGTTTTCAGGAGGCAAAACACTCCACCTACCGTTTATGAGTCCGCGGTAAACATATGCATATCTAATCGTGGCGACACAGAATACTAAAATAGAGCATGACTGTATCGCAAATCAACTCCGCGAGATGAGCCGATGAATAAGAAAAATTATGTCACTTGCGGGGTTTGTGTCATAATCTATTAATGCAAACATATTGCTACGGAAAACACAGTATTAACAGCCATTGTTGTGTGGTACCTACATATATATATATACGTGTATAGCGACGCGTCTTACGTAAATTAACCACCATACATAAAGCTGACTGCGGCCGTAGGCTACATTAAACTCACACGTTACTTTAAGTGACCGATTTGACACTTCCTTGGTTACCCTGCGGCCAATGATCTATATATATATATATTATAGCAACGCGTCTTACGTAAATTAAACACCATACATAACACTGACTGCGGCCGTACGCTACATTAAACTCAAACATTACTTTGAGTGACCAATTTGACACTTCCTTGGTTACCCTGCGGCCAATGATCTCATAGCAACGCTGGCCTTAGAAGCCACACATTCGCAGTAACCAGACAACAAGACAAGCGTTCTGTCAGAGTTTCGTCATAACGGCACGTGTTCATTTTTGCATTGTTATTTAAACCAAAATATGAGAAAACGATTGCTATAATCTACGACAACAAACGTGCAGACTCTTAGTAGCAATGAATCCAATAAAATTTCCAGGCAAGCCTTGATCCGTGGCATAATCCGGTAAACTTAAGTGGTTGCATCCGGCGCTAAAGCACTATTGGGAACCGATGATCCTACTATCATCTGGGCGAAATAATAATATGTTACATAGGAACTGAAGGCTCACGCGGGCTTCTGAAAGTTCTTACACGGACAGACAACTTACAAAACTTCAACCGGGTCTTCTGTGACGTGAAGGAGCTCATACGTCCGTACGTTGCTCGCGATACAAGAGAAAGTTTCGATGGCCCTTTGTAGCCAAAATAAGGGTGATGACTAAGATTAAGCACAAAAAGACCAGGCACAATATGAAAGCTTTAAAATCCTCAAAGTACGCTAACAATTATCCAATTATCTCAGTTATCCCTTGCCAATCAACGTGCAGATTCGGCTGCTGTGTTGAGGATCCTAGCCAGTTGGGCTGCTTCAGGTCTGGAGCTCTCTTATTGCTAACGGGAGTTAGTTTGTTACATGTTCGCGAGGGCACAATTAACACCGTTAACGCCCAGTTAATAAGGTACTTAAACACAAAAATACTATATAGCAAAAGATAGAGCGAAAGTGTGACAAAAGGCGTATCCATTATGTACTGTTATAACAATATTTACCGTCTAACAATGCCTGTCCGGCGGAAGCATATATTCGCGCCAAAGCTGCCACTTATGTGTTTCCTACAGCTCAAGATGTCGACTTGAAGATCGCCCACGGCCGGTAGAATATGGGGTTGTAACTGAGATACGGATGATCAATGCAACTGCATGTTGTTCTTTTCCGTACCTGTTGCTGTGCAATGCTGTGGTCAGTAACTAGGCCCCCGGTGGCGGGTGCTGCTCCGCCCTCAGATGGCAGGAGCTCGCCCTCGCCTGGACTCGTATTTGTCGTCTGCAAACAAAAACAACGGCAACAGAGATCAAACAGAACAGGAAACGAATACACCGTTACAACACTCTCCGCTTAGCTTGATACTTGATACTAGGCATTGGTAATGGAACTTTGGCTTATCATTCCAATAGCCTATAGTTGTCTATTAGATATATGAAAATAAAATATATACGTACCCTACGCACACCTGCTCCCAAAAATAATAAAACCAATGAACAAGTTTCACGCTAATATACATGCATATCGCAACATTCACGCTACCTACTCATACAAATTATTGGCGCGTTTTGCCCTTTCGTGTTTGAGGATACCATATATATATATATATATATATATATCCTTGGCATCTCGGAACGTATCCGTAGAATTCGCGAATATGAGGCAACGAACGGATTGAAGCTGAACGCAACTAATTGAGAAGCATTGTTTCTGTTCGAAGGCTGAAGCGCGCATACAACGCTTCTGTGAAACTCCGAAACTCTTGCCTGATCTAAAGAGCCTTCCGGATTTTTGGGAGTTACTGGGAGTGCCATTATTCTCCTGACATCCTAGATAAATAGTTGCCTTTGTCCGACTTTGTCACGCTGAGTCGTCTCGCGGAAAAAAGGATCTATCATACTCGACAGGTACAACGCACCTACTCATGCGGATAACACGTGTTCTTACTCGGCATGATACGTGACTCCCCTGTTCTAGAGCAGCTAGACGATTCGATCCGCTCGACGCTTAATAACACTCTATGAGCCTGCCTATGAGAAGTGTGAGCTAAGGGGCGGAAGCCTGCCGACGTACACAGAGGAGCGTCCTTCAAGCGCTCCTCTGGGTATACTGCTCGACTGGGTTCATTGGTGTCGGCCTTCGAGTAAGCGCAATGGTGATAAAGCCCCATCAGTCCACATGAGGATAACCGGTGGACGCTATGATACATAATCCGTTATCATGCATCCATAACGGTGGCCAAGCGGCAAAACCTGCTAGCGTAACACAACGCTACAGAAAGAGCCCTTTGGACGGCCGGATTTCTCAGTGATGCTCAGGCCACGGGCATTGTCCCTGGACGGAAAACGACCGTCTTCCCGGGTATTACAGGGGATCCCTTTCAAGTCAGAAAGCCCCCTGATACGGGATGCCTGACTCGTATTCATCAGAGTGATAAATATGCAGTGTATGACTATACAGTCATATACTGCATAGTACAAAGCAGCACATTTCGAAGGAAGTGCAGTGGAGGAGGAGGATGAGAAGAAAGAAAAGAATGTAACTACAAAAACTGCTGGGCACGCGTATAACTTCACATCGTTTTACATGTTAGGGCCTAGAGGTACCATGACAGAAAGGTCGCCCAATCGCAGCTGCGCCATGTTGAGTAACACCACCAGAAATAAAATCTCGGGCAACTTTCCTAAGCAGAAGATTTCAATTTTTACAACAAGACGAACGCAACGACGATGGTAGGGTAATTGGGCCAGTCCTGCGCTGATCGTTGCCGGCGAGCAAACGCATAAGCTATATAAGAACGTTGCCTACAATTGTAGGGAAACCACGTAGCTAAATTAATTGGCCGACGGATTATATCGTCTATATCTATAGATATGTATCGTAGGGGAGGTGCGTATCCCTAACAACTAGATCTACAATTGTCTCTTGTCCAGACTACAACTAAATCGTTAGTTCGAATAGGGTTGCAACTATTCTTCTCACGAATGAGTCAAACTTTTATGGTTAAATCTAACAATAACCCTACCTGACCCGTAAACGACCAGATATTTTTCTGAAGATTTTCGGTTGTATGACTTAATTAAATCTAGTTTACGCAATTATAACGAGAAAGATAGATATAACTACATACTATGTATACGTGCAATTGCATTTTACATAAATATGTATAATGCCGAGAAGCATAACGAGCAGGGTACCTGTTGGCCGTGAGCGTGGCGGACGTCTTCTCACTATCAGCCTTGTTTCCATGCTGAGACTGTCCTTCGGGTGGGTCGAAAAAGTCTTGGCAAGTCCAGCGACCTCGCTTAAACGGCTCAGCGAACGGAATCTTCACTACCTTGAACGCCGACTCCATTGTTCGGCAACTGCCTGGGGGTCGGTTATAGAGTGCTTCTTTACGGGGCCTCCACCCGCGCCCGCCTGAAAGTCCGAGACGAAGAGGACAGCAGCGATCACGCGCGACACCACGACACAGAACAGAACAAACAATGACGGCACGACACGTTAGAGAAACACGGCAGATTTGAAGTTTCGGGCAGAAGATACTTAATGATCGTTATCGTCTGTATACATATATATCCATTATTGTCTATTTATCTCCATTATTCTACCATTTCCATTATTAGTTCTATCATTATTCATTTTATGTTATCAGTCTAAAGTGCGAGGTTCTTATATATATACAAAAAATATATCTATATATATAATATATACATATATATATATACCTGGTCCCGAAACGGTGCACACTTTTGTAGAGAATCAAATGTTATGTTCCCGTTGTTAAGGACTGATTAAATTAATGATTGATTGAAAATATTAAAAA
>QVRM01002449.1:0-39440 GCA_003439945.1 Dermanyssus gallinae | reverse complement strand
TTCAAGCTCACGGTAGATCTATATCTGCGGACGATATAAACGCAAAGCCCACTCCTACTAATCCATCATCAAGAATAGTGTCTACCGCAACAAGCTCGGCCTCAGGCGTAGTATATAAGCGACTCTTGTGTGAGAGCAACAAGGCCCTGCAACACGATTATTCACCACAACCATCACCTTTGACCAGCCATCCTGCCGAAACACCTGATTGCGCCGCTTAAAAACAGCTCATTGTGCTGTGGTTAAATGAATGATCCAAGTAACATGAACTCCTTCCACAGAATATGGGCGATAACAGAGATGCATATATATATATATATATATATATATACAAACGTGCTTATTCGTCGTAGTAGTGTAGGTCGTATTACAGTAAATTAATAGTATATATATAAAGTTGTTATTTATATTAGTAGTAGCTACATGTAATTTTAAATTTACAAGTGCGAGATCTTAACATATAGATCTATTTAATAGGACCTTTTAGTTTATTGGCTTAGTTTAAGATGAAGAGTCAAGAATAAAGTAATAGAAAGCAGCTTATTATCTTAACAGAACGTTGTCAGTATATACATATCACAATAGAACAAAAACATATTGTCATCATGAACGGCCCGCAACGCAACGCTGGGTCCAGAATATGACCGAGTACAACCGTTATCCAATTGCTTTGTGCCGACATCGTCTAGCCGAAATCATCAACATCACTGGATTTAAAAGAGCAACGGTCTACGACATTGGGCCGACGCTACAGAGATGCAGAAGAGACAGAGCTAGTATGGTGTCAACACCTGGAAGGAAGATTCACAACTGCCGAAGAGAAGTGAGGACGCCAAGAGAGTGATCAAGTGGTGCGAAACTGCGTTTTTAAGGATCTAAGTCTATCGATGCGCCGTTTAGGGCATCAAATTCAATATGAGTGATCGTTCTATGCGTCGGATTTATCAACGAATAACTGCGCCACAAGTCTTACACGTTCAAAGTCGGACAGATGTTGTCTCAGGCCGCGAAAAACAAGAGGATGACTTGCTGCCATCCTATCCTCACGTTTTTGAGACATGAAATGGCGGGACATCTTCGATTCTTCTCCGACAAAAAATCTTCACCATTGACCCAAAAGCTAAACCCCGAAAAATGACCCGTGGCTCGCAAAAGGACCCTGAGGATGTACGAATCGTGCATAGAACCAAACATCCTGCCAGTGTGCACGTCCTAAGTGTTGTGTCAAATGAAGGAGACGTAATGGCCCCCCACACTTTTTTTGACAGACACGAAATCGTAACAAAGAAAGTGTACTTACGTGTTCGGCGATGCGTGGTAAAAACCATGGATTGATAGGGTGTCCAATTGAAGACAATATGTCTTTCAACCAAGACGGCGCTCCCGCCCACAGCAGTATATCTCGTTCAGGATTGGCTACGGGGCAACATGACGGCGTTCTCACAAAACGATATGGCCCCTAGCAGTCCAGAATTGGATCCCCTGGACTTCTATGTATGGGGCGTTGTTGAGCAAGAGACTAACAGGTCTCGACATACAAATACAGAAGCGCTACGCAGAGCCATTGTCAAATCGCTCAAGAATCTCAATCAGCTAACTTTGAAGAAGGCCTGCGGGTGCTTTCGCGCCAGAATTGAAAGTGTAATTGCTGCTGATGGTGGCTACATTTAATGAAAATGTTCCTCAGGAGTGTCCCTAACGGTACGTAAAAAAATCACCAAAGTATCTGTTTTCATTTAGACATAAATTGCGAAACGGGCGATAACGTTTAGTCCGGATTTCGCTGCCGCACCCTGTATTGAGATATACCATTTAACCATATCGAGTTTGGTTAGTTTAACTAGTAGGTGTCTTTAATTGAGTACCTTTACGACACGACCTACATGTCATGTATTCTGCTCCTTCTCTCTCTTTCTTCTCCTATTATCACTATAGTCGCAAATAGCCACGAACTCGCCCACGCTGAAATGTGTTCTCATGCGTTTCTGTTTGAACACGACGCCGGTTGTTCTCGTTTAACTAGCTTTGAGCGGTCGTGAAGTTGGCGGTTGAGGAGCAACAAAGTGAGTTGCTGAGGCCAACTTTATAAAACTGTTTTTTACAAATTGCGCAGCCTTTTCAGCTTGATTGGCTCAGAAAATGAAATGCTGAGATCGATTGCTTGGCCATTGTTGCCGTGCTAGATTTCACTATAAAAACGCCAATCTATTTTGAATAAAAAGGTCAAAAAGGATAAAAATACAATTATATTATACGGTTCCAGCGTGGTAAATAGGGATTCGTTGTTACCGACGATTCGCACGAGCCCATGCATGTACTACTGGCCCGAGCTGGTGCGGCACTGGTCGTCTGCACGCATATGCCCACAGTTCGGCAATACATGACCACCAGCAGTGTTTGCGTGCCACCATTTAATGTTAGTCATTTCCACAATGTCCAGAAACTTAAGCCGGCGAGTACTGTTTCACGAAGTGATGCTGGAACAATCGCCCGGTGGCCGCTATAGAGACAGTCGTCGGACACAGCAAACTATGCGTGCTAACCTCCCCGTCAGTGTCCTCCGACGTCAGTCGTTTAAACTCACCCTGTTGATAAAATCCGTCAGTGTACTTACTGTATGTAAGGGTTGCCTCTCGTGCATTACTGTTGTTTGACATTCACGGCTGGCAGAGAGCAGGCAAACGGCATCTTTGTGCGTGGCGACAAGCCGCTTTGAAACTACTGATTCTTTTTTTAATTCAGTCAGAGATTTTCAATCCAACTGAATGTATCGTATCCCTGTCTCGCTGAGCGTCGCCGAATCGTACGTTATTGGCCGCTCCGCACTATCCGAAACGACGCCGCAAGAGCACCGCAGCAATTCCCCCACTGAAGAAGCGTCCGGCACCAGCACAGGCGTATGCTTTGGGTCGAGCCCTGCTATAAATATCACGTCCGAGGCAAGCGGTCTTTTGATGATGTTAAATAAATAGCAGGCCTTGTCGGCAATAAGAGGTACAGCGGCGGCGCTGATATATCAGCCAGCCCTCGCAGAAGCAAACTGATAAATCGTACGAGACCCAAAAAAAGACGTAGACTATTTCATGTTTTTTTTTCTAGTGCTGCAACATTGCTTTTCGACCTTCCTACACCCTTTCTAGATAGTTGAAAATCGCAGCGCTGAATTGCTGGCTGTACGAGTTTGCTTGTTTGTTTGCAAATCTCTATTGTTCATGCAATAGATGCTGCCGTCCCAGGCGGTGCTGTGAAACCGTCTCTGTCGCGGCCAGACTATCGTCATAGACCATAATACTCGACTCAATACTTCATCGGCTTAATATATTGGCTCAAACCCGTTTGGAGATGTGTACTCGCACCGATCCATCGTTCTTCACCAGGTACGATCGAATGCACCAGTTAGAGTTTTCCAATGCAAATCGGTCCTTAGAAATGACTAACATCATCCCTACTGAACAGCACGGTTTCCGACAAAATCGTTCTACGATTACGGCGTGCGTCCTATCTTCTATATATGTAGATATATATATATATATATATATATATATATATATATATATATATATATATATATATATATATATATATATATATATATATATATATATATATATACATATATATAATAAATTGAAGCCGCTCTTCACGCAGCGCCATGTTGTCACCCCGGGCATATATAAACGCGTATTTCTTGCAGTCTATTACCTTTCCGAATGCCGTTAGACTTTAATCAGCCGACTTTAATACGCCCTTGCAGATGTCGTCTTGCAATAGCGATTGCGTAGACGTTCTCGTCTCGTGTCTATTTGTTTATTAAACAGGCTTAAGCTCGAGACACCGTCTCAATCCTCTGTCGTCGTAATAATAACAAAGGCATTAAATAAATCATCTCCATTACTTCATTCCTTCCATGATTTACTATACACTGACGACCTCCGTCGTATTGAGCATGCCATCTGTTTAACGGTTGGCCGCGTACCTGATTACCAGCACTCATTTTATGGTGGGCGTGCATAGCCAAGGAGTGGGACGATGTCAGAACCTAGACTCGTTTTTATGCTCACATTGTTGGTATTACGGTTTACGCTGTGTCTACTTTGTTTTCTCTATGGCGGTTGTGGCAGCTGATCGTGATTGTTGTTCTTGCCGCTGCTTTGGCGGGGGTTCCATGTTTTGAGCGCGAATTTACCCATTATCTTCGCACATCGTTGGTGCGTATCGTTGGCCGAGTGGAGAGTTTGATTCCAGTTCCATCTCTTCATGCTCTATCGTATATAGTTGAGCTGGCTCTTACTGATGCTGATACTCTTAGTATGACTCTTGTTAGATACTACAGCTTGCTGTGCTTCTTATGCTGTTCGGAACTCTTCTCTCGTGCTCTTGTTGTGCGGAAACGCTTACTACCTTCTAATCCAGATAAGTAGATGTGGTACGCAATATCACAGGCCACGACGACGATACTTTGTAGGCTCGGCCCGACCTACAAAGCTCCACTGGTCATGGTTAATTGGCTGGGCCTTTTGCCTGGCTCGAGCAAGAACGTTAATATGGCGCGTGCTACACAAAAGCATAGGTTTCGCAAAGGCCGGGTACTGCCGCTTGTGGTGTTTGGGGTCGTTGTAGTTGTTGTTGTTGTTGTTGTTCCTGTTGTTGTTGTTCCTGTTGTTGCTGTTGTTTTTGTTGTTGTTGTTGTTGTTGTTGCTGGCGTCAGTCACAAAAACCAGTGAGTGAGCAGTGTTATTGCATAGCCGCGCGCTCGGAGACACGACAAGACGACAGCCAGTGGAGAAACGATCTCGATTCGCTTCCTCCAATGCCTCCCTGTCGAATAAATCTCGTCTGACCTGGACGACGTATAGCTCCGCTCTTCTATATAGCCATGTCACGTCGCGCCCAACCAGCCTACGGCATCATTGTTATCCCTGAGCGACAACATCTCATTATGGGTCGCACAGTCTCTCCCTTCGACCTGTAAGTGCCATAGTACCCAAACTGGTATAGCCAGCCTGCCTGGCTCCTTGATTCGCAACTTACCTCTAACGGCTTGCATACGACAATAGACATTACGCACGCCCGTCTACGTTCTGTTTTCCTCTTTGGCTTCTTTGTTTTTCTCCATTATGAATATGTGCATCTGCACGTATGTATGGAGCGAGACGCACAGCGCGACGCACGTTGATGAAGGCTAGCAGATAACGTCTCCTATAATATCAGCGACCGGACTGCCCACGTCGCTGACCACACAAAGTTTCACATGGACACGTAAACTAATGACACAAGTTATGGTAATCGATTGGTAATCTTCTGAGGTAATGTGTGACCTTGCCGCTAGTAAGGTCACAGTACAACATACAAAAACGACTATATACATGCATATATAAATATATATATATATATATATATATATATATATATATATATATATATATATATATATGACTCGGTATGTCTATATTTATGCATATTAACTCACTTATTATGCACTCTTCCAGTATATACATAAATATGCAGCTCTAGAGTAGAGATTCTGGTATCAAGTGCGAGCCTCAGAAGGACTGTGTATAAAGATAGCGGGATAGTTTCATATTGCGTTGCGCAAAAGACAAGAGCTAACCGACAGCAATAATGCACAGTGGGCAAACATTTGTTACAGCGCCTTCAACATGGTCGCCATTTTGATATCGGTGTTGTGAAAAGATGAGTGGTGTTGCAGCGCTTTTTGTAAGTCTGGTGTGCAGCCAGACTTTGGCCGGCAAAACTGAGTACTTACCCAAGACGCCTCCGCGAGGGGACGAAATATTGGCAACCGGCAAAACTTTGCTAATTCTTGTCGACCCGCAAAACGTGACTGCTGTGTTTTTGTTGGCAGAGGATTTCAAAGGCCACTGTGCCTTCTTAAGCGCAACATTACTTCAAAGATCGACCACAGGTGTTCCAACAGAACGGAGTCGGGGAGACCGCCGCAAAGCCCGTATATATATATATATATATATATATATATATATATATATATATATATATATATATATAAAAGTTCAATCAGAATCTATTAAATTCATATGTCTGTATACAAATATAGTAAAAGTAGTTATTCAGCCTTTTCATGCTGACGTGTTTGGCGGAAAATTCTGCATAATTTGAATGACACTCGACGCAAGCCAGCGAAAGGCGAATAGCCGAATTAAGGAAAATCCTAAAAAGTCGATAGGTCGTTATGTCTTACGTTGAAGCTTTTATGTTCAGAATCGTCAAATGTTGCCATTACGGAGCTTTCCCAACAGCTCAGGCGGCGGTCCCGATGGCCTTCGGTCGCGTCATCTGAAGGACCTTATCGGCAGAGCTGGCGAGGAAAACCGACTGCTTCTAAGCCTAGTGCGCTTTGTCAACCTTGCTATTAATAGTAAGCTGCCTGATTCCGTGCTCCCTGTCTTTTACGGCGTCTCGCTTATTGCCTTGCGCAAAAACTATGGTGGCATTAGACACATTACCGATGGCCTGACTCTGCGTCGCTTAGTCGGAAAAATAATTATCAGGAAGGGCATGCCATACCTCGTCGCAATGGTCTCTCCGCATCAGCTTGGCTGCGGAATCGAGGGAGGTGCAGAAGCGGCCCTCCATGCAGCACGGGCAGTCGTTGACCACAACAAGAGTGCCCCAGACAAGTGGCTCGTCAAACTAGTCTTAGAAGACGCCTTTAACACGCTCAGACGGGACCACCTGCTTAAGGGTGTGCGCTCGTACCTTCCGCGACTACTACCCGCTGGTATTCCAGATGTACCAAGATTCCAAGCAAGACAATTTGGCAAGTAAAGTTTATCGAGTCATGCTCAGGTGTTCACCAGGGTGATTGATCCCTTGGCTCCGCTTTATTTTGCATCGTTATCAATGAATTTCTGCCTGCCTCGGGCCTCTAAAGAACATCGAGACTTTGGTGTCAGAGCACCACCGGATGTTTAAACTAGCTCATCGCCCAAATGGAACAAGTTTGCCTCTACTATGCAGAAAAATGGAGTCCACTGTCTAAACGCTTCTCAGAATCGGCTTCGGACTTGCAAGTCGTTAAGTCGATTCGGGAGCGATTGATGATCCTGGCGAACAACATTAGGGAGCAGGCGCGACCGAGAGCCGCGATCGATCCGATGAGCAGCAAATGGCTTCTGGCCATTCCTTAACCGCAGCTGACGACGATGCTGGACAATACCACACTTCCCATCGTCTCCGACCTGAGTTTGGGGAAATCAGCCTGCTTCGCACATAACTGTGCAAGATGTGACTTACCGTTGTCTTCTACGGGTGAGCATGCTTTCGCCTGCAAGAGAAGCGCCGGTAGGTTCTCAAGGCGTTGAACCTGGTGGCGTGATGCGTTTGCCTTCGCCTCGAGACCAGAGGAGACACATAGGTGCTCGAGTTTGAACCCCACCGTTGCACATTTGTATTTATAGAGGTCCGTCTATGAAGCAGTGCAAAAAGCTGTACCGTGGACGTTAAATCTTTGCTAAGGTTTAGCCCGAAAAGTTCATAGTTTCTCAAGGCATTCGGCTTTGAGCGACGTAATACACCGAGCAACGCAGTCAGCTCACATACCTGCAGTCAACAAGCCGGTCGGTGTATCAGTCGACAAATAACTGCGTCCGGACTGTCTGACTTTAATTCCATGGAGTGAAGGTTGCTGCCTCGTCACCGTGACTTGCACGTTGGCCGCTTCGTATACCAGCCGGGGGGTCGGAGCAACCCCTCGCCTTGCTGTAGACCGCAGGCTGGCAAAATATTGTGAACTGGAGCAAAACTTCATCGTTCAACCTATCGCCTTCAAGACATTAGGCCCAATGGGAAAAATCACAAGGAGCTTTCTGGCGAAGCTGGGATCCAGAGTCGCTGCGTCAACCGGCAATAGAAAGGCATGGCAGTTTTTGCTACAAAGGATATCGAATGAAATTCAACGCGAAAACGGTGCGTCGGTAATTATTTTATTGTTCACGGGCAAGGGACTCTCCTTTCTGCCGTAGCCGACTCGAGCCGGCGTCAAAAATAACCTATTGTAAATAATATTTAAACAGAACATGTTTTTTTTGAGCGCACATTTTTGGTCGTACATGCAACGTTTTACGGTTATTTACGTAAAAGCTGTAATGTAAGGCATAACAACATATCGACTTTTTATGTTTTTCTTTAATCAGGCTATTCGCCTTTCGCTAGTTTGCGTTAGGGTTTAGAATTTTCCGCCAAACACGCCAGTATGATCGGTTTCTTCATGCGTTGACCGCATTATGCATACACATGTGTTGACCGCATACCCGCGACGTAGATTTTGCACAACTACGTAGGAGAAAAAGGACAGAATAACTACGTTTTTTAAAAATCATTCGTGTACCTAATATACCAAGCATTTTCTAGCTTATTATATATTGGTTTTATTTTATATTAAGCTCTCAAAGTTGTTATCGTAATTATGGTTCGCTCTACATATATATACATATATATATATATATATATATATATATATATATATATATATTTTATGGTACTATGCTTGTATAATCTAGTCATCGTCGTCTTTTGTCGCAGTGACGTCAACAACTTCAAAGAGAAATGCAAAGAGATAAAGTAGGAAACATTTCTCCAGTTTGTCGTCGGGCGACGATCCAATCGCCGACCGGCCAATCCAGTCCAAAATGATCCACACGAAACACCACCTGGTCATCAGCATCTCGTACCAGAGATCCACGGAAGTCCAAGTCCAAAAGGACAAGTGTCATCAAATGAGCAAACAGAACTGTTTCCACAACAGCTATACGCTAGCTATGCATGCTATTGCTGATGCTACTGCTGCTGCAACTGGTGGCGCACAGAGAGCTGCCATATTGGAAGCTAACAACGCGACAAAGGGCACAGCGAGTGAGGGAGAGCGCTATTATGCGCGATTACGTGCATTAACGTGCACAACGCGGCAAAAGACGATGCGGATTCATGATTGCGGATATGATTAAAGATATTGGCACTCGCGACGTCGGTATGACGCATGTATGATGAGATTAGTCAGACTGCGGAGCGGCAGGGAAAGCCGCCACCAACCTCAGGCATAGTCAGCGTATCAGCTCGACACCCATAACTAATGAAAAGTAAATAAGCCTGTAATTAGACGAGCCGGTAAACATTGTGTTGAGTTTGTAGGGTGGTTGACGGCGGTTGACAATGATGGCGCTGCACTTCTCTCAGGCAGACGGCTTTGACACGGCAAACTATTTCTGCTCATCTATTAAGATGTCAGACAGCACGCACTCCAGTAACGTCCGGTTTAATATACGAAACGGGATGGAGATATGGGTGAAGACTGCTAAAGTGCTCGAAATCATCAAATTTTTTTTTTTTTTTGAGGGGGGTAGAAAATGCATTTACGCACACTCGCCAATGTTTTGGTGGGTAGTGTGAGACTAAACGCAGGAGAGAGAGAGTACGTGACTCAATCTAATTCCAGCGCACTACCCACTAAAAACCACCCCCAAGAACCCCCTCCTGGTTCGGAATTGTGAACCATTACTTCGAGACCAGGAGAGGGGAGTCTCACGCTTCAACCCTCTCCATAGTCTGTGGGTGCGACCCGAGCAGGTAGGACCTGCTGGGTTAAATCTTGGAGGTTCCGGGCGACGAATCGCGCCCGACGAATATTCTCTAGCCAGATCTTTTCGCGCATGAGCCCATCGAGGTACTTTAGGCCAGCACCCCAGTTAGTCGTCGAATCGACCATGTGTGTGACGATCGCCTGCGCGGTAGATGCCCGTAGGGTGAACGGTGAGCTATCCCGGTACGCAGATAACGTCGTACACGCCTCAATGGTATGCGTCGCAGACAACACATATGTCCGTCACTGCTTTTCCGATCTTCATCATGTACGCCTGGAACTGGCCATGTCCGCTCAGGGCCTGGGCAGCGTAGTATGTCGTTGGTCCCTGTGCCGTGTACCACTTGCGCAAGTCCGTGATGATGGAGCGCGTCCACGTACTTCTTGTGTCTCCGTCCAGCGGGTGGGTCCACATCTCGACCCAAGCGGCGAGTGTGGCCTCTCGAGCCTCAGTCCACGATATCTCCCCGTTTAATCTCCGTCTGCTCCTCTCTTCCGCCAGCATGTCCCATGGAAGCAGGCATGCGAGTACAAGCAGGACGTCCGTGGAAACCGTCCGGTACGCCCGGCTAACCCGTATTGCCACGCTCCGTTGGGAGCGGCGCAGGGCCTGGCGGGCCGTGACCGATCTGAGTGCTAAGTCTGGCCACACTGGTGCGGCATAAAGCGCGACCGCTTCTGCAACAGCAGCTAGTAGGCGCCGTTTGGGATTTGACGCGCCTCCCTCCCGGCGTAGTATACGGGCCAGATTGGCCGATACTCTTGCCACCTTTTGCGTGACCTGCCTGATATGTGGTAGGCCAGTTAGACCTGTGTCCAGGGTCACCCCTAGGTACTTGGCGTGGCGGGATGGCGTTAGAGCGTGCCCGTTGAGCTCCAGGGATATAGGCCGTGTCCGCCTGCGGCCGGTTAAGAATAGGGCCTCGGTTTTTTGTGGTGCTAACTCCAGGTGATGTTTAGTCATCCACCTGTTTATTCGATCAAAAGCCGTGTTTGCCCTAGCCTCCAGGATAGTCCATGTGCGAGCGGTAATCACCAGTGCAAGATCATCTGCGTAGGCGATTGTCTCCACTCCATCCGGCAAGTCATCAAGCCGCAAGACACCATCGTAAGCCACGTTCCAAAGGACTGGGCCGAGTACTGAGCCCTGTGGCACCCCCGCCGTAATTTGATGGGTTTCGCCTTGCGTCAAGAGTGTACGCTCCTCCAAGTACGACATAGCATGCGCCGCAGGTATGGAGAGATCCCCTTCTGCTCGAACGCACTCACTATTGTCGACCAATTGGCGGAGTTGAACGCATTGCGGACGTCGAGCAATATTAATAGCACGTAGTTCCGTGACCAGAGTGGCCGCCGCTGCTCGGCGCGAGCCGCCTGTATGACTCGCTCCACGGCATCAATGGTAGAGCGGCCCCTGCGGAATCCGTATTGGTTGTTTGAGAGGGCATCTCTCTCTTCCAGTTCTTCGTTCAAGCGCTGAACGAGCACGTTTTCGACTAGTTTGCTTACAGCGTCGAGTAAGCATATGGGGCGGTGCGCCGACGAGCCGGGTGGGGCGTTCGGCTTCGGTATTAGTACTAGGTGAGCACGTTTCCACTGGGTGGGAAAGCGACCCTCTATCAACAAGCGTAACACTAACTCTGCAAGAGGCTTGGGATAGGATTGTGCCAGCAGTCGCACCACGTCCGGCGGGACCCCGTCCGGGCCCGGGGCTTTACCAGGTGCTAACCGCTCCGCCGCTTCTATTATGTCCTTCGTTGTTATTTCTGGGATCTGTTCAGGGTCAACGGGAATGCTGGTACGAGCGCGGGCCGGTTGTTGCGGAAAAAGCTTGAGAACTGCCCGACGAATTTCTTCTGCCGGGAGAGGTGGTGGTGATGCGCGGAGCTTGCCCATAACGATCCTATAAGGAAGACCCCACACGTCCGCCTCCACCGAATTCACCAAGGTCTTCCAGGATTTGATCTTTGCCTGCTGAATGGACTTTCGTAAGTTGAGTCGACGCGTACGGTAAAGGTCCTCTAGGCGCTCAATCCTGACAGCGGCATCTGCCAGAATGTCACCACTGTGCCCCTGTCGTCTTCGTTTTGCCAGCCAAGAGCGTGCACGTGTCAGTTTGCGCGTATACAGTCTACGCGGGCTATTTGAATATCCGAGTTCCACCACGTTTTAGCAGGCCGGCCTCTCTTGCCGCCACGTCTGGCTGGGCCCCCAGCCGCGCGGCAGGCAGCCGCCAGGATTGCAGCCAGAGCATCTTCGTCTAATGGAGTGTCCGCCAAGCGAGTGAACCGGTTTTTAAAGAAAGTCTGGAGAGCACTTTTGTTGATGTTTCGCATCTGCCACGTGCGCCTCGGCGTTCCGGGACAACGCGTGATAGGTGAGACCAATTCAAACGTTAGGTAGCGGTGGTCGCTTAGGGTTTCCTCATTCTCCTGGACTTTCCAGTTTTGTATCTGCCGCAGAGCGGTCGGGTCCGCAAAGGTGAGGTCTAAGAACGATGTTCGACCTCGGCGCGCAAACGTGGGAACATCGCCGTGGTTGGCCAGGGCCATGTTGTGCTCGGACATCCAGTCAAGAAGGGTCACGCCTTTGTCGGTGGCGCGGCGACCCCCCCCCAGGCAGTGTGCACTGCGTTAAAGTCTCCCGTGATGAGCAGTGAGTGTTTTGGGTATCGGTGAGATGTTATTGACACCGATAACTTATCCAGGTAGTCCTCCAGGTCTTGCAGAGTTTTATTAGGTGAAAAATAACACGAATATACAACGAGATTGCTATGTGGAAGGTACGTCCACACAAAGCCTTTAGCATGACCCCAACCGGTGAGGGAGAGCATCACGTCTTGACGTGTCCACCAAATGGCCACGTTACTTTGGTCATCAGTGTACATGTTAGGTGTAGAACGGGAGATGTGCACATTTGGTTCTGTTATGAGACAGAGACCCACCTGGTGCTCTGTGGTGTATGCGCCCAGCATGTCGTGGGCCGCCCGGCACCGATTGAGATTTACCTGGAGAAACTTGATCATTACTCTGCCTGGGGGATTTCGACCTGGGGGGCATTGCCCACCTTTTGCCAGTCTTCCGTCGGCGCGAGGGTCCTACGGCAAAATTGTTGCCGGCCCCGATTCGATGGCGGTTCAGCGCGACTAGACGCTCCTGGTAAAGCGTCAGGCCTGGGCTGAGCCGTAGCCCCTGTTTTCGACTCTCCAGATGGAATAGGCTCCTTCCGCTTACGCGACTCTTGCAGCTGTGTGCGGTATGACGGGCAGGCCATACTGTCGGCTCTGTGACCCGAGACATCGCACACGATACAGTGTGTCGTCTCGGCCTTACGCGCAGCCGCCGCATGATCTGGCAATCCGCATCGGCGACAGAGGCGGGCGGCCGTCTTGGGTGCCTCGCAGGTTGCCGCCTTGTGGCCGGGTCTCTGGCAGTTGAAGCATGTGGGTAATCTCTCCCAGACCTCGGGCCTGCACCTACTGCCCGCAATCAGGATAGATTGTTGAGCTTGAAGCCACCTGGCTGTAGGGGCCGTCACATTAAGCAGCGTGTACCAGCGGGTCGTGGTGCGGCCCTGGCGTGGGTCACTCGCCACTATGGGAACTGCCTCGGTGGCTCCTAGTAGCTGACGGATATCTGCCTCTATCCTTTTAGCGCTGACCAGAGGATTAATGCCCCATAAGGCCACTTCTCGCATGCCGGCACTCATTCGGCTGTCAGCCTGGTGGCCGGTTGCTTTGCTGATGCTATCGGCCAACTGAGCCCCAAGTTCATGGGTGATGCCCCGTAATCGGATAATGACGTCACCGTCACCGTTCCTAACGAGGCCGCTCACGGCCGACTCCACCTGTGCATTGTCCGCCAGGTGAGCTCGGAGGTTCTTTACTGTGTCGGCCCAGGTCCGGCCTTCTCCGACCCTGACCCTGACAGACATTTGTCCCGCCAGGGCCGAGGCCGGTAGAGGGGACCTACTCGCATTTGCTGGCAGCCGACCCCTTTGTGGCGTGTCTGCCCGGCAAAGCTCTATAAGGCCGTCCCGTGACGACTGGGACACAAGGGCCGCCAGAATCCGCTGCATTGGTCCTGATCGCCACTCATGGGCAACGTATAAAAGAGGGGGTTTCGTGGTCGCTGAGACTGAGAGCTGGGTCATGCGCTCGATAACAGCGCGAAACAGTGTAATCGCAGCCTTATCGCAGGGTTTGTTAAGATGTAGAACGCCTACGACAAGGTGACGATTCTCGCCACCGTGGCCTGGGGTCCCAGCGAGTGACTCCCAGGTATCTGTGGTATGCAACACCGCCGCCGTACCTGGGGGCTGTGTAAGCAGCCGTGGTAAAGAGGGGAATTGACCGGCGAGGCCGGCAAGTACCTTGAGTCAGCCTTTGCTCCCGGCACGACCAGCACGCCCCTCACTTCCCTGAGAGAAGTGATTCCCTCCGAAGATGAGGGAACCTGCCGAAGGGAGCCCGGGGGCCAGAACAGGCCCGTTAGTTTGGCAAAGTCTTCAGCCGTCGTCGCTGCCGAGATACGCGACTCTAAATACACTCGGGCAGCCTCAGGGTCCGCCGGAGCACATCGCAGGCAGATTGCTGAAGGGTCCGAGGATTAAGAAGGCCGCGCCAGCAACTCATCTCGTTCCCTCTGCACCGCCTCCAATGAGCTCCGGAGGCTCCCGATCCTCTCCTCCGCGTCCTTTAGCGAGGTCTGCAGAGAAACCTTGAAGGAATCCACTGCCGTTTCGACCCTGTGGAGATCCAGGTCCAGCTTCTCTGATATCTCTTTTAGCTCAATTCTGGTGTTTCTTAACTTGCAGGACTCTACCACTGTCCTGACATGTCCTTTGAGGACCGTTAACGCTCAGCCGTATGCTGCCTCCGCGTCAAAGCCTTGTTTGAGATTAGCCTCTGCGCAATCCGTCATCTCTGTTGCGAAGGTCGTCTTGGGTGTCACGGTGTGTTGTTCGACGACGTCAGAAACGCGTTTCTTGTCAGAATGAATTCCCATCGTGGTATCCGATGGACGTTTTCGAATGCCGAGAGACTCGACGCACGAGTTATCCATCTCCATCGAAGATTCTACATCGTCGACGTCTATGGCGGGACGGTTTAGCTCCGCTACGGGAGCGTTGAGGTCGCCCCCTATGTCCTCGCTGGTAGGCACCGCAGGATCAGGGGGCGGCCTCGCGTGGCTCGACGACGGCCGTACGGGCATTGTACCTCTTGTTCCCCCAGATATCTCGGGAAATGTAGCAGGTATTGTTGCAAGCGCCTTAGATTATGCTACGTTTGAGCAAGTCTCTTACGGTGGCGAAACGGCAAGGCGATATCTATAGCCGTTCGCTATCAGAGTTCTTGAGAAAGAAACAGTAGCAGCGTTGCCGCGTCTGTCTGGCCTGCGTCTCGCCGGGTAGGCGGACAAGGCCGGCAGTGGCGCCGCCCTGGTGGCCACAAATGGAACTACAGGTCGACACTTAGCTCACAGCGGTTACGAGATGCGGACACGCATCCGCGTCGCTCCGCGGGCTCTGCGCACGAGACGCGGGTGTCAAAGCGCACAGATCACACTACGAGTGTCAGAGCGCACAGATCACGCCACGGGTGTCAAAGCGCACAGTTCACATCACGTGTGTCAAAGCGCACAAATCACATCACGAGTGTCAAAACGCAGAGATCACATCACGTAGCACGGATGTCACGATAACAGCAAAGTCTAGTAGGCCAAAAGTGTCGCGGAGCGGACGTCCGTTCGCGGCAACGATCAGCACGACAGGCGGTGACGTACCCAATGAGGTTTTACCGAGGGGCGTCTATTGCTAGTTGAAATCATCAAGCTGTTGATAAAGAAGCTGGGTTGGACACGGGGCAGACCCTTTGGGACAGACTATCGGTCGTACATTCACAAATAGGTGACGATTAAGTTGTAGATGTATCGCATGATACGGATGTGGCAGAAATGCGAAAAGTTCAATGCAATGCTACTATAAGAGACCAATAGAAATTTAGAAACAGTCCAACAAAGCTCGTAGAAACTGGACCTTACGATTAATGAGGACGTTAAAGGCCACATTCACTTTTGTGGGGGAATCCTGCCGGTAACACTGAGATCACCGACAATGCAGTACCTTACGTGTTGCAAGTATGATCGTAACGCGGCCGCATAAACAGTAAATGCGCTGTGGTCAAACAGATTATTTAATCGCGGGTTGTACAAATCTTTCAAGTTCAACAAACATAACACGCCCAGGCGACGATATATTGTCCGTATCATGCCACTTGTTCCAGCGCTCAGTGGAGATGGACTTGCGCCATTGACGGGAAAAAAATACCAAGTATTTGTCAAACAACGCCCCTCTATCGGTACTGAAGTCAGTACTACCATCAGAGAATCCAACGATGTGGCTACCAAACGAGTCAGGGGTCCTCCATATGTACCTGCACAGGATATAAGATTTGTTGACCCTGTGCATAGTCAAGTCTTTAAAAAAGAGGCATCGTTTGTTATTCGAATATTCTACGCTGGCATTCTAGCTAAACAAGACAACTCTTATTTTGCTGATTTGCGAAAATGGCTTGGAGAAAAATGTATTAAATATCCGGGAATTAACACAGAACGAGGCAAGCCAGGTGCTGGATCAAGTGAACGGCAAAAACCCAACCAAAATGTCAGCTGATACCGGCAGGTACCTTCTTCTTCCTTCTTTTTTTTTCAGCGCTATTCTCAAACAAGAATGATTTTTAACTGGCTGGAGAGGGAGTACTAAATTTAAAAGAGACCAAGATAGGCCGCGATCACAACTAAGCTCATATAGGGCTATAGTCAGAACACCCCATACAGAAAGCCTTTCGGAACGCACGATTCGCCGCCGCCTGCTTGCATTGCTACAAAACAAAGGTAAATTACCGTATCATATGTGTCTCTTACAGGTCATTACGATCGCCCCAGGACAATATTCAGGACTTTTCAATTATTCTGAAAACACAACCGCCACAGAAGACCACATCATAGCCGTACTTTTCGACGTCAAAAAAGCTTACAACAATTCCGATCACGTTGTTCAGTTCAGTGCAATTCAGACACGGTTTATTTACGGAACTGCATACGTTCACATGCTTAAGTTCTCGTTAAACTGTTGTTGCTACTAGAAAACCTACTACTACTAGGAAATCATACTTAGGAAAAAGTATGATTAAAAACTAGGAGTACAATCTTGTCATGATTGTAACATGCCTCAAAGATTGTCAAATGCTAATTCGGTGCAAGGGCAGCCATACTCAGGGAACGACTTTGGCAATGTCGGTCTCTCTCAGGGAAGTGGACTTTTACATGTAACACTAGCCGGATTGTCTCATGTCATACCGAAGGGATTTAGGTTATTTCAGTACCCTGACAATGGCGCGCTCTGCATTCGCCTCTAGGGTCGCTTAGTTAAACCAATCACAACAATGGACTTGCAACGGATTTTGAAGCGAAGAGTATCCTAGGAGCCGTTGAGCTCTTTATTGAACCTCAAGGAACTAAAAGCATGACATTTAGTCCGAAAAAAGAACAAAGGAGAAGGAAGCTGAGACTGGACGATCGAACAATAACTCGATACTATCAACACAAGGGGGCAAGTTAGGTAAACTTGTTGGGGAACGCTTGTGGAATTTCTTCGACCAGCAAGCAAAGGCTACTGAGTGACGGACTCTGCTGTTGCTCGGTGTGGTAGAATAGCATTAGGACATACTAAAGATGTGCTACTAGAATGTGGAAATATGCCCGCTGAACTACATAGAGGTTTTATCTCAGAATGAGAGAGAGAGTGTCTGAAACTGTGCCGCAGCAGGCACAGTTTCACTACAAATTATACTTAACACCTAGGCAGTCAGGTCACTTCAGGACCCATATTTGTTCCATTCACGGTTAAAAACCTGTCGACTTGGCTATCGATACAAGGAATAGCATCGACAAGCGGACATTACTAATGTGCTCTACGAGTAAGGTGTAAAAAACAACAGTGGAAAACGCACAGATATGTTTCATAAATGGGTCGGTGGATGGATCTGCGGGAGGAGCAGACGTATTTCGAGTCGACGATAACATGACCACAAGCAAACCCATCATCAACTGTAGCAATTCAACTTCAGCCGAGTTGGTGAGATAATCGTGATCGTCAGTGACTCATATGCGGTCATCCCGTGCATCCGGTCTGTAGGTCCATCAGGACCCGCTTCATCTGTTGTCAAGTCTATTAAAAAGTATATAAGCTATCTAGATCAATTCGTGGAACCACAGTAAACGAGATCTACATGCAAAGGAGGGACAAATGGCTAGCCCTTGGTGAAACAGTGGTAAGAGCAAAAAACATCTACTTGAAAAATACTGTGAGAATAAAGAAAAACAGCGGGTTGTACATTAAAATTGCCTAAAATTCTCTATGTAATTTATGTCATGATAAAACATTGTTTTGTAGAAGTTAAATAAATGTAAAAATATGACCTTCAAGGGAAGGTAGATACATAGACAAAATATACATAGATATATAGAAAGACAGGTACATAAAAACCAGCACTTTGTCAGAAACGCTCTGCTGATTATCCGGCTAAATGATCTAGACATACCCTGAGTAGAGTTGACCCAGAGTCAAATTTGGCGTGCTTTAGGTTTTTAAATCGAAACCTTTAATTGTAATAACGGTTATAGTAACCTCCAAAAAAAATCTGGACTACTTTAAGATACTGCCTAAATTGGACACTGCAGTCGGTTTGTTCAAAATGTTTAAGCCTTATCTTCGGCACATTACTGTTTACGAATAAACTGGACATAAAGCTAATTTGTTTACACAAGCTGCAGAACAAGTTGGTACTATGTTACTGTTTCAGGGCCGCCTTCCCTACTAGGTAAGCTCGCTCTCTTTCGTGTCCCACCCCGCAGTTTGATATTCAGAACATTACCAATCACTTCATTACCATATTTTTCATACGTCTGCAATTCAATTGAGTAAAGGAATTTTATAGAGAATTTAGTCAAATAGTGGCAATCCAAGACATCGTTTTAGGAATAAAGTATGAGTGGAATATTGATTATTTCAATTCTTGCTGCATATTTTTGTACAGGCTTCTGCGGTTTCGACCTCTCCGATCGTTCAGCCGCACATCAAAGAAACGATCAATAGGATTCGAGCTCACAAGCTGTAGTCGTACCTGCGTATCGTTGTTTTTAAATATTATTGACGTTCATGGCGGAATATGCTGCAAAAAGCCGCGGAAAAGTTATCGAAAGCGGCAAGCGCGATATTATGATACTCTCAAGCATACATGAACCGCGGGCACGCTCGAGAAAACTACTTATGGCAGTGGCGGAGTCCATCGCCCTTCTCGGGGCGGCCGTCTGGCAAAGCTGGCTCTGCACAGTACAAGATCGCAGCTTTTGAGGTAATACGAAGGAATAAAACATTCAGCACAGACGCACTGTTCCTCGGCGGAGATGTTCCTTGAGACCTCAAGACATCTAAGAGACAGCGCCTGTGACATAGAGGTACACTCACAGAGAGTGATATGGAAAGAGGGAGGAACGCCGCACTAGAAAATTGGCAAGCCGATTGAGACGCCATCCCTTGTGGAGCCCCCGGAAAAGAGTGCTGACAAATATAGCGGTCCAGAAGCGACTTAACCTTCTACCTAACACAGGTTTTCCCGGGGTATTGTGATTTCAATTACACATGCACCGAATAGGAGAGACACCATCAGACATATGCCTTTTCAGTGTTCAGATAGGCCCAGAAGACACCGCAGAACACTCCTTGAGTGCCAACCATGGGAAGAGACCAGAACCACGGCGACCAGACGAGTTCGCGAGACATGGTTCAGAGTGAAAGTGCCCAGGCATGGGAAGTGAAAATCGATGTACCACAGGAGACACTAGAAAAGCACAGAAGTTGTACGGAAAGAGGAAAAGGCTTCTCGAAGCCAAAAAAGCGTTACATTGAGCCAAACAAGTTCCCGAGGACTGGGACAAAGTGTGCTGGGCTAGTAGGAAAACTCGTGAGCGACCCCGGCCAGCTTGCCACTTTCTCTGATGGCCTATAGTACTGTTCTAAAAAAATCTGGACCATCAGAGAAAGACGTTTTAGGGGAAGGCACGTCTAGTGGGTATGTGTCCCAGCGGTGTAACATCCATCCGCTAGAATCAAGTCCGTATTGCTATAGACGAGGAATGAGACCCCATACTTGTAGCAAGAGTGCGCAACTGCGTCTATTCTTCCTCCACATACAAAAAAAAAAACAAGCGACGGAAAGTTAAAGCTATTGTCCTTGATGAGGCCACACAGCCCTTCAGAAATTGTCTCAATTAATTTATACAGAGGAACATATTTGGACCCTTAATAACGAAACAGCAGAATAACATGGACGGAAGTAAACTTGGCCAGATCCCCAATACGAGCTGACAGCGTACAATACGCTAACATTAAAACACAAGATCTGTTAAGTTGATAGCTCTGATCGGAGAATCCATGTTTTAGAATAAGACATATTGGAACGGAAAGCTCCATCCTATTATTACTGCACCTGATGCCGTCGACAGTGGACATTTTTAAAGCAACGTGTCAATTGTAAATTCATCGTCTCGAGACACCGTCCTATCTTTGCTAGGAAACCTTGTTTGTCTTCTACATCCTCGACCTGTTTGTGTTTTCTTGAACTTTCTTTCTGTTGGAATCTCCTCAATTGTAATACGTCTACCCGACTGTCGTCTAGATACTAGATGTTGAACGGGCTTCGCATCTAAAAACAAGGCATGATACACCCAGACAAAAATTGCTAGATCTAAAGAGGCCTCCTGTTAAAGCCCGTTTTTAAATTGGATAAGCATCACCGTATCGTAAGATAACGGTGATCACCATTGTAACTTTGCCTAATTATAATAAATCTGGGAAATACTGCTTCGCTTTCTACATAAGCAAAACTCTGCGAGTTGTGCTGAATGGGTTACGAAGCTCCAATTTACCCCACACGCGCGTTGGTCATTTCGCCTTCATGAAAACTTAAGAAGGGTAGATTGCCGTTTTCAGTCTACCATCGACCTAGTGTGTGTCTTTTATTATTAAGTATTGTAAAAGTTCTTGCCGTTTTTTGTGTCTTATAGGCTCTCAAATAGACATTTGCAATCACACGCAAGTCTAGTTAATCTTCATATAATCTCCCCCTTTTTTATTGGCATCTTGCAAATGAGATCGGTTAAGCGTCCATTTCGAAACTCGTACTGAGTGCCCGTAAGGAGCTTATACTCCTTAATATGTTTAGTCCGTTGCCCGTTTACACATTGCTCGAATAGCGAACTTAGCAAAGACATTCGTTGTCACAATGCAGACTGGATAACGATACTGTCAATTAGCTTTTAGAAGCTTATTACTAAGTTATAGCATTTTCGGTTTACACTGCTTATCTACTTTACTTGGCACAGCTTTTTCGTTTCAATAGCTTAAGTATGGCTCAATGCATCTCGTTTATAATAATTAATTTTCACATTTCTGATGCTCACGCGATGGGTAGAACGAAAATCGATGTAATTTACTATGTGCGCTTTGTTTTTACTAAAATGTCATTGGAAAGCTAGCATCGAAGTGAAGTGAGCATCGGAATGACCGTAAGCGCAGTGCCGGGATGTTCCTCCTCATATAGGGTACAGGTTTCGACCATGAGCCGTTGGTGGAAGCGGGTATAGCTTTAGAAAATTTTGCTTCGGTAAGATTTAGGCTCAGTATGTTGTTTGTCGTCTCTCCCTCTCTCGCTATCTCTCTCTCCCTCGGGGAAATAGTCGCACCTACGGAGTGGTGGAACGTGATGCGTTTCCACGATGCCGCAGGATTTACGTGACACTGATTTACAACATCTGAGCCTCACATTGTCATGCAAGCAGGCACCTGAAGTCTGCCAAGTGACACCGTTACGTGCCAGCCAAGACGACGACAAGTGACTGACAAGACACCACCGCATGAACAGAAAGAAAAGGCTGACGCGCTCTGGGCTGCGTAAGGGATTAACATTTTGATCGCCGGCAATAAATGTCAGCCTAAGACTTGTTTGAGTGACCAAGTTATATCGTGAACGCGGCCGGCGCAAAATATATATATATATATATATATATATATATATATATTAAGCTAGGATAAACACATTGATTTTACACAGATTAGACACACTGGGTGATCTGTACACGCAGACAGTATTCACACAGTCACGAAATGGGTGCTGCTGTGAGAAATCTCATTCAGTGGTAAGGTTACTTGTTGTGTCGTACCAAGTGCCAAATACTACTAGGCACGGGGGAAGCTTCTCTGGGGCGCAATTCATCATCATTTTCTTAGTTGCACTTCTGACTTTCTTCCATGTCACTTCACTCGGGCTTGCTAATGGCGGTGGCGGCCGCTAGCTGGCGCTACTGGTACCGGTCGCAGTAATCGCGTTGCATTCGCTGATTTCGCACGCATTTCGCGCCTGCCCCCGCTCTGTCTTACGTTGCGCTCTGCGGGCATTGTTATGCAGCAGTTGTTGTTGTTGTTGTTGCCCTCTGGAGCTCGATGTTCGTTGTTGTGGGTCACCTGCCTGCTACCTGCTGCACTAGACTGACCAACCATTTGACTGATCGCCTCCTTCCCCAGGCGACAGCGACGAGGTAGCGGGGTTGACGTCACTGGGAGAACCACCACCGTGTTTACCCGCAGAAACCTCTGTTGTATGGGTTGTATCGTTGTTTACGTTGAGTGCAGCATCATCATCATCATCATCATCTGGCAGCATTTCGATGGACGTAAAAGGTTGCCCTCCTGTGTGTGTGTGTGTCTTATGAATGTTACACTTTTCGATTACGGGAGCGCGATTTTTGCCGCTACCGCGTACAGCTAAGCTTTGCTGCATAGCTTCGCTTGCTGATCACTAGGGTACCACCTGTCGCTAGGGTACCTAGAATGTTTGTACCTAAAAGTAAAGTTTTCGGGCTGACCCTCAGCCAAGATTTAACGTCCACGGAACTGTTTTTCACATTGCTTCATAGACGGACCCCCATAAATATAAATGTGCAACGGTAGGGCTCGAACCCGCGCACCTATGTGTCTCCTCCGGTTGCGAGACGCAGACTTAAGCCACTACGCCACCGGGCTCGACAGAATGTTTGTATCTATCTCTCTGCAGCTGATCGCAATTCCATTTATACATGGCTAGACAGCTAAGCTGCACAGCTAACGAAGCTACACTGCACCTGTAGCAGAAGTTATTAGCAAACTTTGACGTTGCAAGCTGCTGGCTGGATGTGGCTAGTCTGTAGGCCTTGTCGGTTGCCCGGTGGCGTAGAGGGTGCATTCGTCGCCTGTGCCTCGCGACCGGAGGAGAAGACACATAGGTGCGCGGGTTCGAGTCCCACCACCGTTGCACATTTGTATTTTTGGGGGTCCGTCTATGAAGCAATGCAAAAAGCAGTCTCGTGGATGTTAAATAGAGGGTTGAGGGTCAACCCGAAAAAAAAACATTTTAGTCTGTAGGTAACGCCTAAATTGAATTTGGACGTCTTTATACAAGTACGTCACGGGAGAAAGAAAAAAGGAAAGCATAGCAATAAGGTTATATAAGGCAGCGAACCTTGCCGCATCGGAGTTGGTTGCACGAATCACAAGCTATTTTTTATTTTGATTTATTATGTTTATTTATTTTATTTTAAATTATGTTTTATTTTTATTTAATTATTTGCCACATTTTTTTACCGTCGTTCAGTGTGCTGTCACCTATTACTAATATAACCATCTAATTCTACCCTATCCTCCGTCGTTCCCTACGGGCTTGGAATCGCACATGTAAGGCACATATTCAAGGAGTATGTTGAGTTTTACTACTCGGGTTTCACGCCATCAGTCCTCGTGGCAGCAACATGGTAGGTATGTTTGGTCTATCATTTATTCATCATCTATTCTCTGAATGAGCATCGCTCAAAAAAAAAGTCAATCAATAGCAGCAGGGATCCAATCTGGTAGATAACGCTGCGTACTAGCACAGTCGCCGCCGTCGTTGTTTAGAGTTGACGCCGCATTTAATTCCGTATACGTAAACTGTACAACACAAACTTTAAGTGGGCACTTGCATATATAGGTAAATGTATATATATATATATATATATATATATATATATATATGTATATATACGTACATACTTACATATGCAAAGTGGGTCGGTGAATAGGTGCGTCATACGTGTTCAACGTCTGGCTTAAGTGGCCCTGCGGAAGCTAGCCTTTTGATAGGCTATTTGGCGTACTCGAACGCCTGCCTATTCAGGATTCGACCAAGTTACTCTGCTTATTACATCGGACAGGGGTGGGGGTTCCGTTCGGCCGCCAGCGTAGGTAGGTACCCGTTGCGGTGCCATACAACAACGGCAGCCCAGCAACAGCAATTTAAGCAACAATGACAAGGACAGTAACAGAAACAACAACAGCAACAACAACAACAGAAACAAGAACAACAACAACAACAACAATAACCGGCCGACCGCGGCCGCACGTCGAAACTGTGCTTGCTCTCCTGCCACGCAGCAGGAGCGAAAATCTGCTTAGGCAATCCTGTCCCCGAAGGCATTGCAGTTGTCCACGACGTACATTCTCTGACGAGTGAGTTGCCCACCCTGAGCCCTAAACGCACGAAGGCTCTCAACTACGCACATATGTCTGTCTATACAACCACCACCGGTAGTTCTACCATCCTACTGCAAAGAGCTTGTACAGCCAAGTCTGCTTCACTTTACCCGCAGTCAGAGAAACGCCAACGTTTTGCTACTCTTCACTGTTTACTTGGATTTGCATTTGCTCAAATTCGCTTGAGCATTTAAGGTGTAATGGCGTTTATATTGTCGCCTAAGTTCTTATTTACCCACGTATAAATATATATATATAATATATAGAATATATATAGTATATATATATATAGACTATAGATATAGATATATAGTATAGATAGATCTATATATAAATATCTATCTATATAGATATATCTCTATATATCTACTCATAATATATATATATATATATCTATATATATATATCTATAAATATATATATATATATATACATACAGATGAAAAGACCACTAAACGCCTCTTTGGGTATAATAAGTCTTTATTTAAAAGTAATCATCAGAGCCCTGAGCACAATTATGGCGCTCTTTTCCTTTTCCTAGAGTTCCTGCGGCTGTGACCAGAGCCAGTCCTCCCACTTCTTCAATTTGTTGTCCGAGATGACACGCCTTCCCTTGAGATGTTCTTTTAGCGGACCAAGCTGATGGAAATCGCTGGGCGAAATGTCCGAGCTGCATGGCAGATACTCAAGCTGCTCTCACTTGAACTTGGTTCCCATACGTCTCCGCGAATCGTCTTGTAAATAGAAACAAAAGATAAAATATATATATTTATATACAGGTAGTTCAATAAGTTCTTAGAATGAGCTTTTTAAAATTCGAATTTTGGCACGCTTTCACCGCTAATTGGAACTGCAACTTTTCGACTGCTAGCACTCAATAAATTATGGTGAAAAAAAATGGAGAAAAAAGAATTTTGAGTGGTTATCAAGCATTTTTATTTCAAAGGTTGGAATGCGACCCAAGTCAAAATTGAGTTAGACGAGACGTACAGTGACTCTGCGCCATGTTTTGCCACTGTTTCCAACTGGAGAAATGTGTTAAAAAGAGGTCGCAGGAGCACCGAGGATGAACTACGTCCAGGAGGCCAAAAAACGGCAACTGATGAGGAAAACGTAGAGAAAGTGCAAAAAATTCTCGGCACAGATAAGCGAATGAACATTAAGGAAATAGCGGAGGCATTAGGGATTCGTTTAGGCAGTGTGCATTTTATCCTACACGAAAACTTGAAGATGAAAGAGCTTAGAGCAAAATGGCTGCCGCATTTGCTCAACCAAGGCCAAAAAGACGCGCCTGTTTTGGCTTTACAGCGAAATTTGGCCAAGATGTCGAAAAATCCGTCGGATTTTTTGGTGCAGATTCATGACCGTCGATGAAAGCCGGGTTCATCACTACACTCCCGAGACCCAAGAAGCATCTTGCCAATGGTGTGCACCTGATGAAGGACCTCCGAAGAGGGTGCGGACAACGGCATTGACCGGAAAGGTGATGGCTACGGTTTTTTGGGACCAACGTGGAATAATTCTGGTCGACTACCTTGAGAGCGGTAAAACGATCACGGGAGAATATAATTCAGGACTGTTGGACTGCCTGAAGCAAGAACTCATCGTGAAACCCCCCGCTTTGCAGAAGAAGGTTGTCCTGTTTCACCAGGACAATGCTCCCGCACACAAGTCGCGGAAAGCAACGGCAAAACTGGCCCAACTGAGGTTCGTCTTATTGAACAACCTTCCTATTCTCTAGACCTGGCCCCCTCTGATTATTTCCTCTTCGGACATTTGAAGAATAGTCTTGGTGGAAAGCGTTTTTAAAGCAATGAAGAGGGTTAAGGCTGCTGTCAATGCCTATTTTCAGTCTAAAGACGCGGAATTCTACTCAAGAGGTATAAATGCTCTGAAATCTCGGTGGTAAAAGTGTATTGAGCTTCTCGGGGAGTATATCGAATAAGAAAAATTAAAAAGAAGATTTGGAAAATTCTTGGTTTTCATTCTAAGAACTTGTTGAACTACCTGTATATAAAACGCCTCTTTTACCTCGGAGTCGCTCTGGCTTAATTACTCTCTTTAGGCATACAATCAAGGAAGCACGGCGAAGACGATAGCAACAGTATTCCTACTAGGCGTACCGCAGACGTATAAACAAGACTTTGAACTTAATGCGCCTTAAAATACTCCCATTTCTAGCATTTGCTTGCCCACGATCGGAGAGTGAGCAATTAGCATTTCATACTAAATAGCATACAAAAAAAAACTTCGACACAGTAAAGCCGCATTATATTTGGCAATTATTGGGCCTAACAGGAAATACCTCGGCCACTCATGCCGAGCTGTGTATGGAGCGAAGAACCGCTGATTAAAGGTCTGACCCTCACCAAACTACCGTATCATTCTGCCGTTACTGAGAGACGAGAAAACTTAGGGTTCACTACGAAAATCACACAGAAGATACAACCGTCCGCACAGAAAAATTGGAGCCAAACTCTTTTTAGCATAAATGACTGTGTATGTAGCTTCTGTTGACAAATTAGACGTGATATTATACTTGTGCGCAACAGTATTTAGAGAAGGTCCTTAGTGGCAAAAATCGACTACGCAGTGTCAAGCTACGCCATGTGGTTTTACTACTAATTGTATGGAAACATATACTGACGACGGGTATATATATATATATCTATATATTATATATATATATATATATATATATATATATATATATTTATATATCTATATTCATATCTAGATTATATATATAGCTATCTATATATTATCTATCTATATCTCTATATATGATATATACTATTATCATATTATATATCTCTACTATTATATATACCTATATATATAGCATAGTATATACATACATACATATACAGCAGCATCGAATATTCTGACGATTAGATCGTCACGCGAGTGAAAGGGTGTCTCGTAGATGAGACCGTTTAGGTACCCCAATGGAAAAATCGAGACTTGATAAGTCAGGCGATCATGAAGCCCAAACGACCGGCCCACGTCGACAGATCCACCGCTTCATCGAGGAACAATCCTGGCGGGTCATACGCGCACTCTCGTAGGCCTGCCGGGATGGGAATTTTATGCACTAAATTTGACTTGGATGGAAAGAAGTTTCGTAGGGAGCACAAGAACAGGGAACTCCGCATTGGTCTCGTTATTCGGCCCAAACCAATTACAATAGTCTCAACGCGTAGCTAGTAATCAGCGAGCCGTAAAGTTTGAACTTGCTTGAACCGTTACGGGTGTAGTCTTTATTGACCACCCCCCTATGAACGATGTTATTAACGGAACCGTAAAAAAGGTAGTCAAATTGTGCAGATTGACTTATAATATTTATATTTATTGTTGGTCTACGTTTCACTGCACAAAAGAAGGCTATACGGCAAGGCCTTTCCTCCTTGTGATATCACCCGGCAACACTCACCGCACACATATATATATACATATATATATATATTCTCGCAAATTCACTCTTATCCCTTTTGAAAGGGCAAAGGCACTTGTCTGGGATGCGACGGTCACCGATTTGCTCACCCCTCGAATCTAGAGGCCAGTGCATCTTCCGCTGGCTCCGCAGCATGCAAGACTAAACGTCTAAAGACTAACAAATATGCCCAGCTCGCTAACGAGTTCATTTTCGTGCCGCTAGTATTCGAGACACACGGGAGACCCGGCCCTGAAGCATAGTCGCTTCTTCAGAAGATTGGCAAACGAATCGAACTGGCGACAGGGAAAAAAGGAACTCTTGACTTTCTACTTCAGCGGCTATTTCTGGCGGCTCAGCGCGGCAATGCAGCAGCAATGAGAGGTACAATGGGGAGCTGCCTCGAGGATAGGCTCAATTGGTAGCGCTCCTCACAAGCCCCAGTGTAGTTAGTTAATCACATTTCCCTCAACCCTAAAACTGAATATATATAGGGCCTCCCAGAATTCCTTCAACAAACTTGGGGTTTAGTACAACTTCGCGAAAAAACATATATTTTTTCAATGGAACTATAGAGGGCAGAAATAGTAGTCATTCACTGTAGTCTTTGCGCTATTAGTTACATTAAATGCGTGTACTGTCATCTCCAGACACGGCTGCGGCTACGGTTTTACATGGGTTGACGTCGCAAACATCGGACGCTTTTATTCCTGCTACTGCAGTCCTAACGTTCCACTTGACAACCTTAACAGGCTTTTAGACGACTTATCTTCCTCTTTTAACCAAACTGACGCGCCACTTTAGTAATAACCGGGGATTTTAACGCCGCGGCCAGCGCATGGGGCTCGGCCAGAACCAGTCATAGGGGGCTCGCAATCCTCGACTGGTTAGCGGCTGAAGACCTCGTGGTTCTTAACAAAGGTACGCCTACCTTTCACAGGGCCGGGCGCACCTCATGTATCGATCTTACTATCACGCGCAGGGCCGATGCCAACAAGATTTTAGACTGGAAGGTGCTTCAGGAAGAGGAATCCCTCAGCGACCATTTTATCATCGAATTCCACGTGACTACTGCCGCGATGACAAATCCAACGGAGCGTCCGCCCATTATACGCCAGGGAGCCGAACAACTTCGGAGGTCCCTCAGGGCCCTTATAGCAGCAGAGGGACCTCCAACTACGGCGGAGGGTCTCCAGCTGCTCCTAGAAAAGGCGTGCGTGGTCTCCCCAGGCCGTCCCGCACGTCGAGGATACCGAGGAAAGCCAAAACACTGGTGGACCGCGGCACTGGGACAACTACGGCGGAAATGCCTAAAAGCGCGACGGTGGCTCACCCGCGCCAGACGATCGTCACACGACGGGGAGGCCGCCAGACGCTTTAGAGCCGTATACAAGAACTTGCGGGCCCTCCTGCGCAGGGAAATCTTCAGGAGCAAGGAACGCTCCTGGAGGGCTTTCCTGGAGGAGCTGGAGGACGACCCCTGGGGGCGCCCATACAAAATGATCAGGGGGCTCCCCCCTTACAAGCGCAGGGTAGAAATATCCCCGGAAGATGCGCGGGTGGCGATCGAGGCGCTCTTTCCTCAACACCCACCCTTCGACCCGCGCCCCCTACCTAGAGGCTTCAGGGGAGGAGGAAGAGGATACCCCGGAGGTCACGCTCCAAGAGGTGCTGGACGCTGCGGCACGCCTCAAACAGGGAAAGGCACCGGGCCCAGATGGTTGTCCCGGTCTCCGCGGTCACAACACTGATGAAAGAATTTCCAGAAGCGGTGGCGTCAGCGGCGACCGGGATGCTCCGGTCGGGCTCGTTTCCCAGCGCATGGAGGGCCGCAAGCTTGGTCCTCATACCCAAAGGCCCCAGCTCTTACCGCCCTATTTGCCTACTCGGCTCCCTGGCCAAAGCTTTCGAGTCTATCGTGGAGGCACGCCTGCGGGACTTCGCGGAGGAGAACGACCTGCTGTCAGAGGCCCAGCATGGGTTCCGCAAAGGCCACTCGACAATCGGCGCCATAAAGCAGATCCAGACGCAGGCCGAACTCCTCCACGAATCCCCGCCAAGAAGACGGGACCTCTACCACGCTATTTTACTAGACGTACGAAACGCTTTTAACAGCCTACCCTGGAGAGTCATCCTGGAGACTCTTCACAGGAAGAACGTTCCCTTTTACCTACGGCGCATTATATCGAACTACCTAAAGGACCGGACAGTACAGTCCCACGGAATCGTTTTTAACATGACTGCAGGGGTGCCACAGGGCTCCATACTTGGCCCCCTGCTATGGAACATAGCGTACGACGACGTGCTGCGACTAAGGGACTTGCCCCCCGGGGTCAGCCTCCTAGCCTATGCCGACGACCTCGTCCTTACCGTCCAGGCCCGGACACCGGACCTGCTGCAAAGCCGTGCGAACGAAGCACTTGAAGACGTCGCCCGCTGGATGCAAGCGGCGGGACTCGCCCTCGCCCCCGCCAAGAGCGAGGCAATACTTTTGGTAGGACGGAGAAACTGTCCTGCCATTCACCTTCGCCTAGAAGACCAAGAGATTGTGCTTGTTGACAAGGTCAGGTACCTCGGGGTCACCCTAGACAGGGGTCTCCGCGGCACTGAACACGTGCGGCGGGCGACGGAGAAGGCAACCAAGACAGCAAACAACGTCGCACGGCTAATGCCTAATAATCATGGACCACGACAAACCCAGCGGCGAATAATCATGTCCGTGGCCGAGTCAGTCGCCCTATACGGAGCTCCGGCCTGGCCGACCGACACTCTGAAGCTTGCCGTCAACAGGACGCGCCTGCGTCGGGCCCAGAGGGTCGGAGCCCTCAGGGTGATCGCGGCGTACCGGACGGTAAGCGCAGCGGCGGCGTTCGTCCTTGCTGGAACGATTCCCTGGGATCTGAAAGCTGCCGAACGCCGCCGCTTATGGGGTAACCCCCAGCGCAAGAAGGACGAGGAGCGTCGGCATACTATCGACCTCTGGCAGGAAGAATGGGCCGGCCTACAAGAGGGTGCCCCTGGCACCAGTCTCCGCGCCGTTATACCCGACATCAAGGAATGGCTAAACCGCCCGGGGGGTGAACTCACCTTCTACACGACCCAGATCCTGACAGGGCATGGCGACTTCCAGTCCTACCTGTTCAGGATCGGGAAGGCTCCCAGTCCTAAATGCATCCACTGCGGCGACGGACCGGAAGACACTTCAGACCACACGGCACTGAAGTGCCCAGCATGGGCGGAGCAGCGCGTACCTCTACTGCTTCTAATGAACACACCGGATTTTAACCTACGCGACGTCTGCAAAAAAATGACGGAAACGCTTTTAAACTGGAACACCACAGCCGGAGTCTTCAGAGCCATTCTACAGAAAAAAACGAGCGCCAACTACCTACGGCGCCCCCCCCTCCCCGTGGCTCCCGGGGAACACACCCGCCAGGAGTAGAAGACTGGCCCCCCCTGACTGTTTGATGATATGCGCAACGCAGTTCCCAGTCAGTGTGGGGGACGGGGACATGACTGGTTTTAGTGGGTTGGAGCCCCACACTACCGGCCCGCATCTGCAGGGAGCTCCCCTGCCGCGGTGCCCGCGTGTGCAACCGCATTTCCCAGTTAGTCCTCTATAAAAAAAAAAAAAAAAAAAAAAAAAAAATGCGTGTACTGTGGCATATACTCTTTCTGCGGACTGTATATATGTGTATATATATATATATATAGCGCTTGATTCTAACAGAAAAAAAAGTTAAGAATAGTTAAATGTCATATCATATGCCTACACGGCTGTAATGAATAGAGTCGCATATAGGGAAATCGCGTTGAAAGGTTTTAGATCAGAGTAAACATTATATATATATATAAAACGCATAGGCACTATACTTACCTCAAAGATCACACTGTAATTTTCCCTGTAAGCCTCTATTCCATCTTGCTGCAGCTAACTCGGAGAAAGATCTTTTTGGAGGAGCCTTAGCTACGATGCCGATCAGCCATGATGGCTGCTTCAACGACGTCTGCGCGACGGTGTCGATAGATAACGTCGTTGAAAGCGTCAGCTTCGAATCGTCTGGCGTCGTGGGGCGTTTCGGTTTTTGTTCGCGGAAGCGTGCTGTGAAGCGCTCGATCGAACAACCACCAGAACAGCCAGAAAGCCAGCCTGATGTCTGACAGAGAGCGGGCGACCGAATCACTTCCGCAGATGCGCGGGGTCCCCATAGAAATGTGCGGGCGCCCATTTTGAACGACCCTCCCCGGCGGTCGGCGGCCGTGCTGTGAGATCGTATAGTCGCAACGATCCTGCTGGGTATATTGTCGTCGTCGCGTGTTGTTGTTGTTGTCGTTGTCGTTGTCGTTGTTGTTGTCGCGTGTTGTTGTTGTTAATGTTGTTGTTGTTGTTGTCGTGTGTTGTTGTTGTTTCACTTCTTCTTCTCCTTGTTGCTGTTGCTACTGCTGCTGCTGCTGCTGCAGGGGTTGCTTTCGTTGGCACGTATATACACCCGTCCAACTTCCGTGTCCTCGGCCCTCGAATAGAATCTGGGCCCATCAATCCATCCAGCTTTTCATCCCCTCAAACCACCCACCCCCCCCCCCCACTCCCCGCCTCCCCATCCCCGCGAGCCTCCCCCGCCCATTGTCCCACTTCACTATGTTGAAAACTTTTCGACAGCCTCTCATCGACAGCCAGCCAGCCAGCGGCGAGCTCGTCTGCTAGAAGGCCCACTCGTAGTGAAGTGGCCGCCGGCTGTCTGGCGTAATTCCGCGTCACCAGGTGCGCGCACAGAGAACAGACTACAGCGCCCGATGTCTTCTTACGTCACACTCGAAACGACAACGACCCGGTCGCGATGTTAATGATGGTGACGACAACAACGCCAGCAGCACCAACAGCAGCAACAGCAGCAGCAACAACAACAACAACAACAACAACAACAACAACAACAACAACTGCGGCGGCCGCGACGGCAATGGCGGCGGCAGCAGCAACAACAACCTCAACCTCAACTTCGTACAACTACTACGACAGCTACTTTAACGTCTGCCACAGCACCACCAGCGACACCACTCGACAACGGTGAACTGCCATTCTTTTCCCGGAAGACGGAATCGACGGAAATGGTTGCTTAGGCGTCGGCATTGCCCGCCTTGATGAGACGTATGCGACGACGACGACGACAACGACGTCAGCGTATAGCGATTGCTGTAGCGGTAATTGGGGCGGTCATAGGGGTCAGAGTAGTAATGCCAGCTGTAGTAGTAGTAGTAGTATTATCGTCGTGTTATCGTCAGCGTGCCAGCCGGGGACACTTGTTTGTAAAATTAGGTCAATACCTTCAGCTCACCGCAAGCACTGTCAAGTACGATTTGAGCTAACGCGCACTCAAGGCCCATCAGCGGTGGCACCAATGCTGCCACAGTTAAGCCGCACAATAACGCGCACATGCTCCAACAGGCCATACAACTCATGCGACCCTCTGATGACGACGACATCAACACCACCGAAAAGACGATACGATGGGCAATCCATGTATCAGCTACTGATAGACGATTGGCAAAAACCAAACACGCACAAAGCCTGGTTTGATGCAGAATGTCACGAAATTAAGCGCAGGATATGCAGCCATAACGACAAGAGCCCGTATGGACTTAGCCAACTCGCAGAGATGAAGCGGATGTTTCGGAAATCGAAGCAGACCAAGAAGCGCCATTACGAAGAAAATCAACGCCTGCAATTGATACAAAAAAGTGTAAAGAAACCTTGGCTGCTCCTACCCAAGAGACCCAAAGAAGCTAACCCGCTAATTAACGACAAGGAGTGGCAAACACATTTTACAAACCTATTAAAGAGGGAGGTGACACTGCCCGACATGGACTACCCAGAAGAGTTTATACCTTTTACTGAAGCGGAAGTTACGCAAGCAATCAAGGCAAAGAAAAACAATACATCTGCAGGACCGGACCAGATATTTTATGAACATTTTAAATCAAATCTTAGTACCATATGTCCAGCTTTAACAAGTCTTTTTAATAAGTGCCTTAGTCAAGGTAAGTGTAGTCAAGGTAAGAGTGGAGGAAGAGTTACTTGAACCCAATAATAAGCGGAAGGGAGACGCTACTGACCGAACAAATTACCGAGGGATCGCATTGACGAGCACTCTGTACAAAATACTTACATCACTTGTAGTGTCAAGGTTATATAATAGCGCCAAAGAAAAGCTACCCGCTGAGCAACACGGATTCCTTCCCGGGAGATCAACCGAAGATGCTATTAACCTTCTGCTGAACTATGTGCAACCACGTCGCCAAAGTAAAGAAATGACGTATACCGCATTTATAGATTTTAAGACCGCATTTGACTCTGTTCCAAGGGACCGTCTTTTAGAAATCATTCGTAACCATTTTTTTAATATGCGGAGCAATGTACAACCTTATACGGGACATGCTTCACTATAACTCCATCATAGTTAAGAACGGAGATCATTATGTCAACGACACCATAACGCAAACGGTAGGATTGGCCCAGGGAGATCCTGCTAGCCCATTCCTGTTTATAATGTACATAGCAACCATATCGGATCTTCTACGCGATGCAAAAGCTGCGCACGCCTTCTACGCAGATAACCTAGTCATCTTTGCAAAGTCGCATGAACACCTGCAGTATTTCCTAAACATAACAGTTAATTAGTGCAAAGAGAACAGGCTAACAATCAACATAGATAAAACAAAAGTCCTTCGCTTTAGCCGAGGAGGGGCATACGCCGCAGCCGACCGCCGCATCAAAATTAATGGCATTGCATTGGAGATTGTCAACCACTTTTCTTATCTCGGCGTTACACTGACACCAAGACTCTCTTTTAGCAGACATGTCGAAAAAATACTAGCCAAAGCGACAGCTACTGTCATGCTTCTCGATGAACTTCGAGATATCGACTTGAAGATAGCGCTAAACATAATTCAGGCTAAAAATTGTCCCTATTATACGATACGGCCTGCCTGCAATAGCACCTTTTCTGACTGTAAGCGATCTGAAAAGGCTAGACCGTTTAAAAGGCATTTTATATCAAGCGCGTGCTAGGTCTACCCAAAAACGCCTCTGCTACATTCGCTCTTGAACTATGTCGCGAACGAACCCTTACAGAGGACTTTGCCCTAGACGGACTACTTCTTAGTGAAGCCGTACTCACAGTATATAGGGAGTTTCGGGAAATACGCAACGTGAAATTTGCGACCAATAACTACACGGACGGACCAGCGTTTTGCTCGGACAAATGGAAGAGAGGAGCCCAGAAGAACCGAGCACTAATTTGTCGAGTGACATGGCACGGATACCATCACTACATGTGTTTGAGTGGACAGTGTTTTGAGGTCGATGGTTGTGTGTGTAGATTTTGTGAATTTGTAATATTGATAGATACCATATACTTGTGTGCACCGAAATAGACACAACGTCACTACAATATCGTGCACACTATATAGGATCAGTGTAGACTTCGCATAACATTAGATGTATACAGCTACCAATATTATGGTGAATAAATAAATATGTTATGTTATGTTAGTAGTAGTATTAGTAGTAGTAGCAGTAGCACAGAGTAATCGGAAGAGAAAAATGGCATCAGCGAATTACAAGCAAAAATGATGCCGTAAAAAAGTTGTGCTGTGCAATCTTTGTGGTGTACCCAGCATGCTGGCGCCAGCCGGAGGAGGTGCAACTGCCACCTCCTGGCGGCAAGTGAGTCTGTGCAATTTGCCTAGACATGGTTAAATCGCCTGGCCAGAAAATCATGTTCAGCGCACCGACAAATGTTCAGATTCAGACCATTTGAGACAAATCAACACCACAACAGCTGTGATGTCTAAACTGCAAGCAAAATACGACAGTGTATACATGAAGCGAGTACTCTGCCTTTCAATCAAGGCGAGAAGCCGCTTCGTCTATGTATTGTCGGACTGTGCGCCGATGGTGGAGATGCTTCGGCTTAGGCTGCGTATGCCATTGACGGAGCCACTTAGCCATTTCTTGGAAGAGTGGCGACGCAAATTTACGGAAGCAGCGACGGAGGTAAAGAACGCTCGACGTCTTAAGTCTCCCTGGTTGTGGGCCGGGGTGGCCTGCGATGACAGGCATGTATATACCAGGTACATCGTACACGGGTTCCATCACCTCGTATGCTCCCGTAGGGAGTTTCATGAAGTTCATTCACTATACTACTCAGTGTATTTGTCGGTTCTGCTCGCAGCAATGCGCTAAGTACCACGCGGTTGATTGTCCGGCACTGCAACGAAGATTCTTACACTTCTTCTCTCGGTGTGGAATACGGCAAAACAACAAGTATTTATGTTTAATATTAGCATGAACTATTTTGTACATACTCTATTTGAGTGAAATAATCATGATTGATTGAAAATATGACAGTGTTAAACGAAAAACTAACGGCGGTGGCCGAAAAGATCCAATCCAAGCGATTGGCACACTTAGAAACGGTGTGCAAACTCTTGCAAGCAATCCTGCTTCCAGAAAGTGAAGTTGGCCGATGATACATCGACAGCAACACTAGACGACGCCACTCGCGCAAGCTTACTTATGATAGTGCAAGGACAACTTATGTGTGATTTTGTGTTGCTCAACATTGCCGGCCCAGCAACCAGCGTGCAATTAGTTAATCAGCTGATCGCTGCGGCTGGCCTGGATAACGTCGACAGCAGGAAGGCGAAACGGAACTTCTACACCAAACCGAGCAACGCCATCATCCTTACAGCCGATACCGAACAAAACGCACGGAGAGCAATCATTCGCATCGATAGGAACAGGGCCTCTCAAAACACAGACCGTTTTCGCCAGCAAGAAGGCCACCAGCAGTAGCGGCAGCGGCCACAGTAACAGTTACAACAATGGCAACAATTGCGAATCTTGCGCCAAAGTTGTATCAACTTAAGAAACATGTAGTGATTAGAAAACGACACCGATGTCACATTTCGAACCAATATCCACAATTGCACGGTATACATAGAGTTTTAGGGGAGAGTAACGCAAGCAACTACGAAATATGAACGAATTAGAAACATATAAAGTGGCAATACTAATTAACAGCTGCGCCGGCGGCGAAAAGGAAAACGAGTAAGAGAACTTTTTCGACACTACGTCAACCAAGCAAACAGACAATGCAGAGGCGAAGGCGCACGATAGCTCGGCAAACTAGTAACAGATTATGAATATGTGTTTGTATATGTATGTATATCTTTGCATTCTTAGGGCACTTACTCAGGTTACTGTTTATAATTTATTTATTGACAACTAACTTCTGGAACATAATTGTGTGAATGTACATATTTTATGGTTTAAGGACGTCATTACGATACTGCAATCGAATGTGTCAATCCCAACTATTGTGTGTTCCAAAGTTAATACCTTACCTTGCCTTCTGCAAGGGCGTCACACACGCATGGAAGGGAAACTACCTCTCTCAGGAGCTACAGAACTTCGCATCAGACCACCATGTCATATCACCCCCACTGCACGCATGAGTTCTATACAACTACATCTCGATATCATCAGCTCCATACATTGCCACTGTTCCTCAATCGAACGGACCCATAAGATCTAATACTTGGGAATGATGAGATAACTTTACAGGCTTATTTTGGTATTCCCACACTAGCGTTCCCCGTTTATGAATATTTCTACACTCAAGCTGTACATACTGAAACATCTCGGAGTTGTTTCCGTTATGTACGCATCAAGTGCAGTGTGAGTATAACAGTACACGCATTTATTATAATCAATCCTGTAAAACTACAGGTGATGCATGCTCATAGTGTAATAGCCAGAAGCTTCCATCGATATTTGCGTCTCGGACTACTTTAAAAACACAAGATTTCCACATTTGGCACAGCTACACCGCAAAATCTTTATATATATATATATATACAGAAACAGCCACTAGCAAGATGCATGTCTTAGTAAGTGAATTGAGCGGAATACCGACCGTTTGGGCTCACTTCACGGCTCGACGAAAACAAAGGCAGATACATGGAGTGTACCCAGCAACTATACTTAATACTGGGTGGGCTTCCCGTTATGTAGGATAACCTCAAAAATGTTTGATATAGTGTGAAATGACGTCCTGCCGAGAGCGTGCCCCAAGCCTTCACAAATTGCTTTTTCTAGTTTCTATTTGGTTCGAAACATTTGTTTTCCCGCCGGTGAATGAAACCTTCCGGACGAGCTAGCCCCACGCATTCTCAATGATATTAAGATCAGGTAACACTGCAGGCCAGCGTTGCACTCAATGTGGCGATGTTCAAGACAGTGTTAATCGGAGCGTAATCGTTGAAGAACGAAGTCGGGCCCTCCCATCTGCTCAAAATGTGCCGATTGCTCTTCTTATGGCGCGTCGAATTGACACAATCGTATAAAAACACAATTGACGACTTTGTATGATACCCGACAGCGGCCCATATCATCATCAAACCGCTACTGAGTGCCGTTTGACAAAATTCGTTCTTCCTTGCGTCCATCGTGGAAAAATGAGCTCCATGAATCCATCCGGTCCATCAAAGTTGAGCTCTTTTCATCACTCAGTGGTCCATAACACGTATCCTGGGCGAATCGAGACAAGGTTTCTGATACTCAGCGGTCAATTGTGGTTTTCTTTTGTTTTTTTTTTTCGTAAGCTAAGGTGTCTTCCTGAGAGTTTTGCACATTTCGCACTATCGTTTGCACACCGGCCGCCGCCGCAATGCCCTTGCCGAGAGAGCAGAGATTCGAGATTCGCCCGGAACTCTTTTTTTTACGTCGTAGTTCTTATAAGCATTTCGTCATTTGCAAGCCTATAGCCTTTCAACACAGAAAAAGTTTTGGTAGAAGTTCTGCTTCCGTGGAGCCGTGAAATGATCCCAAATGCCGTTATTCCGTCCATTTCGCTCGCTATGCATCTTACTATGGCTGCATATTTTTTTGCGGTGTAGCTGTGCCTAATGTAGAGATCTCGTGTTTTCAAAGTAATCAGAGACGTCAAATGCCGATGGAAGTCTCCGCTCTTATTCTATGAGCAATATCACTGTAGTTTTTACAACATGATTGTTATGGTTTATTGTTGCTCAGGTGTGGTAAAAATTATAAACATATACTTCAGACAAAACTATGCTTTCTTACTTGGGTCTTCGCTCACCTTGCTAGTTCAGCTATTGACTGAACTGCTGGACGTGCTGCATCGTGGTATCTATCGCACTGGCCAGAGCACCTCCTGTACCTGCAACACTCCTAAGGATCGCGGAGTTCTCCGTGTTGCATAACACTAATGAAACCCGTAGGCTGCAACGCCGTAGTTTAAATGTCTGCTCTGATATCCGACTGCTAGCCGCCGTGCTTGTCATTGCTACCATAGTATATGTTCCTAAATCGATTTCCTTTAATTTTTCCGTCCACTTCATAGTATAGGCTTAAGCTCTCGTCCTAGGTAACCCGATCGAAGTTGTAGTTCCTGAATCATTAAAAGTCCCCCCGCTCTAAGATATGATCCATTCTATTCCGACAAGAGTTGGCTAATCCCAAAACCTTTTATTTAAAAATCTGGCTCTATCTAGTAACAGTAGCCTGTTCTTCCAATTTTTTCCCATAAACTGATATGGCGAATGTTGCTCTTAGTTTTATTTTAATGTTAATTATGCTTATTAATAAATGCGTGCAATGTGACATATGTGTGTCATGAAAATCAAAGCATATGTTATAAAGTGGCG